>NQII01003576.1:111777-128282 GCA_002778355.1 Clitarchus hookeri
ACATGTTTTGGGTGGTTCCATGGTCTTGGGATGCGAGATGTGCGGGGTGGTTGGAGTGTATTTGAGGGCGGGTGAATGTATTGATACTTTGAATATAATTTCCGACGATGTTTGGGGCATTGATATAAATAGCTGTAATTGTTACAGTTTTATTAAAAAAAAATTGGGTTGAAGGACGGTATTGGCTGAGGAAGGGGGGAGGGGGTGGATTGCCGAGATTGTTAAGTGGTTGAGGTGCGGGTTAGGAGTGTTGGTAAGGTGGGGTGACAGTACTGTGTTTTGAAATATGGGTAGGTGGGTGGGTAGAAGCATACCTCTCAAAACCAGTATGGTTGCCCTGGCATTGGGTTACATAATCGATATCACATCATGATCACAATCGTTTGCGCCTTTAAATATATTTTTAGAAATAAAAATGTAAATTAAAAAAAAAATTTAAAATTAATTTAATTTTATCGGCTCCTCAGATTGTGATTGTAGCTGATGTGCGGGATACCTCAGCTACGAAGATGAATCTGTCAGCCACATTGAGGAGCGAGCCCTTTTTTTTCACAAATTCTTGAAAATTTAGGAGGGTTGGGGGGAAAAAAACATTTGAGTGGAAAAGTGATTTTTGGGTAAAATAAGCTATTTCTGAAGTGATTTTTCGGGCAAAAAAGTGATTGTCAGTAAAATGGCTATCGACCGACCGGAATGACAGAGCAGGTGGTCACGTCATCCAAAATGGCTGACAGATCCTGGCTCCTACTCGTGAATCGTGACCCACACGAAAGATAATTATTCTACTTTTTTTATGTTATTTTAATGTTTTCCTGCGTAACATTTACTTTTTTGTATTTGTCTATTGTGCATGTAATGATTACCTTTTCTTCATTGCCATGAAATGTGTTCAATGCGTGACAAACAAAAAATAATCTCCTGCAATGAAACGCAAAATTACAATTTCTTAATGTGCGTGTATGGTAGTTGAATTATAGGTATTAAAATTGTAACTGTAAGTTTTCAATTGCATATACAAACTTAAATTAGAACGAAATACAAGGATATTTTAGAAGAAAATACCTCACACAGTGCAACGATGCTACATGTTATATTGGATGAAAGCATTTTTCGTTTTATTGCGCTCCGGCAGTCTCTTCCTCGGTTCTGTTTTGTGATAACACGCTGAAAAAAAATATCAGCAGAGAAGTGACAACAGAACAGTTTTGTAATCAGATCGCAGAGTGGCAACATTCTGTGCCATCAACAAAATGTTCGGCTAGTTTATTGCAGTTCTGCTTGTTCCGGGAGCAATTCAAATATTGCTGAACTTTTCGTATTGAAGGAACATCTGTTCTGTGGGAGAAACAGGGTGCTCTGCGGCGGGAACTAACTCACTCCCACATCAAACAAAGTTTTGCACCGCTGGGATTTCCAAGTTAATTACTAGGTTGCTCACGGTCCAAGACTTTAAGCAGGGCCTATGCGATGAAAATACTAGCTGTTTGTACACAATACCGAGCCAGACCATACGGATGGATCTTTGTATAGTCTATTCGCGGTTTCTTCACACTTTCTGAATTAAACTTTTGAAAAATGGCCCCAAGAATTACGTGTTTGGTTTCCTAGATATGTCACACATCACAAGCGTCTAATTGTTACTATAGTTGTATCTTATTTTTTGGCTAAATTTAACGTTTATTTATATTTAGTCTATAAATTATAACGTTTCGTTTATANATAGTTGTATCTTATTTTTTGGCTAAATTTAACGTTTATTTATATTTAGTCTATAAATTATAACGTTTCGTTTATAATGAATATGAACAAAAACAGCGAGAAAACATCTGTGTTGATAATGCCTAGTAATAAATAGTTATTTTGCAATACGTTATTACACCGAATGCACACAAATTCAGCGCGTTGTCCGGTTAGTGTAACTACCGAGACTTGGTTAAGCCTTGTTTGCGTGAGACGGAGGAATAGCCAGAAAGTGGAACCTCAGCAGTTCTTCAGAAAAGTTGAAAGTAACCGTGAATGGACTATAACGCCGCTATTGTCCCAGCGCACATCCTTCAAGCGCAACTAATTGCCGGTAGTGACGAACTTGCTTGAGGCGCGTTAGTTGCAGATACCGCCACAGGCAAGAGTTGTGTTGCAATTACTACCTACGTGAATGACATTTAGACGGTACCAGCAACCAATGAGACTGCTGTGCCTGCAATTATTAGGAGTGTAGATGGAGTCATGGGTACAGGAAGTTGGTTCCTATAGGCTGTTCGCGGTAAACTGAGCACTTTAAATCCCTGCTTAAGATCTACTTGTATACACATTGTGTATTATTCCGCTACATGTTAGATTAATATTTCCATGGGCCTGGTTATTTAATGCATACGTCGGTTAAGTAAAACTGAAATTATAAAAAAAAAAAAANGATTAATATTTCCATGGGCCTGGTTATTTAATGCATACGTCGGTTAAGTAAAACTGAAATTATAAAAAAAAAAAAATGTATTTTATAATTTTGCTGATTCTTACACTTAATGGACATTAAAAAAAAAAGAAAGATAACTNAAAAAAAAAAAAATGTATTTTATAATTTTGCTGATTCTTACACTTAATGGACATTAAAAAAAAAAGAAAGATAACTAAATAATTTTAGTTATTATAAATCTTTACGTAACACTTAATTCGAAGTTAAGACATGGAACTACTTTCTCTTCGTCGTTACCAACTTTACCGAGCTTATGCAACTTAAGTGCGCCTGTTAAAGTATATGCAGGGTGAAGCAGTGATATTTTTCAAAGGTTGATTTCAAAAGTGCCCAATCAACCGTGAAGAGCTTATAGAAGCGCATGTTGTGAGCTGGTGCAGCACAAGGCACGGGACGGAACTCGGGACCGAGAGGGCGAAGGTCGAGCAGGAGTGGGGCAGACCGAGGGCTGGGCGGTGGGTACAGGGGAACGGCGGACGTTACCTGAATATAGTGCTTAGCCATGACGAGGTGGACGACGACCCCGGGACGAGGTGGGCGTGCTGACGGCTGCCTCGCTCTCTTACTGCGTGTCTGGCTGACCTCCGCTCAGGCTGGCAACACACAACACACCCGCGTCAACAACTCCACTCCACAGTTCAGGTAGTTTGAGTCAAGCTTATTATACCCAGGTTGACTAGCTCAATGCCAATCATTTTCACCGCCAGGTAGCACTGGTGTTGCGTATCTGTATGTAGACAAACTGCACAGCTGCAATTTATATTAAAATATATATAATTGCAATATATCTTACTATTTGTATAGCTATAGAACCTACGTAAAGGTATAACTTTGTTTTCCGCACTAACTGTCAAAGTTTAACTAAATATGTTCCAGAGTGGTTTAATGTGGATTTAGCAAAACGTTGCGTTACAGAATTACTTTATTTTAACGTGACAACGGAAGCGGAAAATTCCTTTCGATATGTTATTTTTGCTTCGTCCCGTAATTCATAACTTAAGCGTGTTCACAAAAACTCAAACCAAAGAAGTGTTTTTTTTTTTTTACTGTTTACGATTGTAAACACCATTGGAGGGCGTGCATAATAATTGCGAAATAAAGTTAATATCTAATGTTTTGACAGATGCACTGCACATCACAATTAGGATCAAGCACATACCTTTTCACACACAGACTTTCTCCATTTACCGACAGCTTAAAAGCGACATCTTTACAACACCAGCGCACCTTACGACGAAAAATTTCCCTTTTTGCACAACGATATGCCAACCATTGAAAACTGAGTTAAGTTTGACATACAAAAGAGTTAAAATAACATTTAAGTTAATAGTTTTAATGACAGTGTCCTCTATGTGGGAGGTAGTACAAGAAGCGGCTTTAATGGGTCTACACTGTACACAGAAGAGTACCGTGTACAATAAGGCATGTCGCCCGCGTGTGGGAAATGTCCTTCGCTACTACTGTATATTCCACAGTCTAACAGCTCCTGCCACTACAGACACGACAGGAAGTTATACGATACCAGTACATTTTTCAGCATACAATTTGTCCGTTTCAAGGCGTAAAGCGATATATTTCTTTGCGACAAAGAGTTGAAGGTGCACTGAAGACTGCAATACACAGAGCCATGCATACGGCCCAGCTATACGTAATGTACTTAAATTAAAGTAAGGTTAACGTACTAGTAAGACACATTAAGAAAATATATCACTGTTTTACATAACCACACAATATTATGCTGACTGCAGGTATTGACAAATTTGATTATTTCTATGTATGATGGGATTATGCTAAGTTTTGATAGTTCATATTTTGAAAAAAATTCTTACACGAGCGGGATTTGTATTACTAACACACACACACACACACACACACACACACACACACACACACACACACACACACACACACACACACACNGACATACAAAAGAGTTAAAATAACATTTAAGTTAATAGTTTTAATGACAGTGTCCTCTATGTGGGAGGTAGTACAGGAACCGGCTTTAACGGGTCTACACTGTACACAGAAGAGTACCGTGTACAATAAGGCATGTCGCTCGCGTGTGAGAAATGTCCTTCGCTACTACTGTATATTCCACAGTCTAACAGCTCCTGCCACTACAGACACGACAGGAAGTTATACGATACCAGTACATTTTCCAGCATACAATTTGTCCGTTTCAAGGCGTAAAGCGATATATTTCTTTGCGACAAAGAGTTGAAGGTGCACTGAAGACTGCACTACACAGAGCCATGCATACGGCCCAGCTATACGTAATGTACTTAAATTAAAGTAAGGTTAACGTACTAGTAAGACACATTAAGAAAATATATCACTGTTTTACATAACCACACAATATTATGCTGACTGCAGGTATTGACAAATTAGATTATTTCTATGTATGATGGGATTATGCTAAGTTTTGATAGTTCATATTTTGAAAAAAATTCTTACACGAGCGGGATTTGTATTACTAACACACACACACACAGACACACACATATACACACAGACACACACACAGACACATACACACACACACAGACACACATAATTACTGCCTGTACGTGACGTAAAATACAAGACATTTGGGAATGAATTAAAAACTAACACTACTACTACTTCAGAGGATTGCCTAAGCAAATTATGCTCTGGCTCCTGATGTAAGCTTCCTGCACCACCTCTTTCATTTGAACCCTGTAACGTTATTTATTTTTACATTGTAATTTGAAAGTGTGTTACCACTGCAGTTTTTACTGGTTTCCTGAAGCGCTATGAAACTTGTGGACATTGCTTGGTAAAAACAAACAAATTTTATTTTTTGTGACAACAAATTCTACTTTCACTAATTAAATCACATATATTCAACAAATATAATTATAGTACATAGTTTTTGCATAAAGTCAAAACGAGTTTTCTGAACAGCAAAAAAAATATGACACTTAAAATGTACTTAGTTTACATTAATTTGTATAAATTGTAAGACAACAACATTATAGATACACAAAAACATTTCTTAAATTCGGCAACAATTTTTAAAAAATGCATAAAAACCCTATATGTGATTACAAAGATATTTTGGCATTATTTTTCAACGTCAATTGTCTTATTTNTAAAAAATGCATAAAAACCCTATATGTGATTACAAAGATATTTTGGCATTATTTTTCAACGTCAATTGTCTTATTTTTGCAGAGAAATTTTATCGCGTTTTCCAAGCAAAAAATGTGATGCTGTATACTTTTATATACACAGTGTGAATTTTTTGCTGAAAGTATCACTTAAATCAGTCAGCCAGTGTACAAAGGATACATAAATTAAACTATTCACCAACATGTGAAGAAATATCTGAACACTTGGTAAAAAAAAGTGGCTAAGTAAAACCACGAGTATGGTAATATTCTGCCTTATAATTTATATATAATACAACATCAAACCTCTCAAATCAATAAATAAATAATTTTAGAAAAAAAAAAAATACATGAAATTTAGAGCCATACAAATAAGACAAATTAAATTCGAGTATAAACAATTGTTAACCTTTGTCACCTTTATAAATATGACAGAACTCTCTAAATAAAAGCTAGCACATTGAAAAATTGTTGAAATATTCTCCAACTAGTGTATTTTCAACAGGACGTTGGCCTTGTTCAAAAGTTAACAACCGAATCTGAGTAATACTGTATTGAATACAAATTATTTGTATTTAATCTTAACGAGAATATAAAAAATGCTTGAAAGTAACTGCGTTGAAAAGAAGGAAGAGGAAATGCAGGAGACAAATCAACATCGCCCAAAAACGAAACTTAAAGCAGTGTGAAGTTTGCTGTGCCAATGTGTTACAAATGTGGCGAAAGGGCTGGAGAAATCAGAAGAAACTATAGTACGCTGCCCAAAATAGAATCCCTTATACCGCAGAACAAAAACCACCGTCGGGAAGTAGGCTACCTACCTTGGCCGACAGAACAGGCATAATTCACGTTAACTTTAGGCGCTTCTGGTCACGCATTTCTAAATAGGCGACTGTTGCAAAACGCAATGGGCGTATCCATGTTCGTAAAGAATGTAGGTATTAATAGAAATAAAAACTAGTAAATTCAACTTTAATTTATTTTTAATAGTAGTTATAAAATGTATGTTCTGCATCAGGAGCGTGGGTCATCAGCGCCGCGAAGCCACGGCCGCCATCTTGAATAACGTCACATGGCAATCTCCTGCTCTGTCATTCCTTGTCAATGTCAGCAATCTTGGATTCCCAATCCCGCTCCGTCATTCCTGGCCAATGACGACCATATTGGATGTCTCCACTTCATGCTCTTGCATTCAGAGTGTGGGGTTTCTTCAGAATCTTCCAGATATTTTATTTTCTCACGCTCTCTTCATAACATAGCCATCACCCCCGACAACGAAAAGGACAGCAGATCAAGTACGCCCTAAGCGCACTTATAAGCATAGTTGGCTGTAATTTCCGAGCCGTTTAAGACACACCGACCAAATTCACAACGTAGGCATCGTCCTTGATGTTCAGTAGGTGGGCAGAGACTATTAGGCTTTAAGTCTTCATATAAGCATAGTCCACTGTAATTTCCGAACTATTTAAGATAAAATCTCCAAATTCATTGCATAGGCAAAACCTCCGACAGCGAAAAGGACCGCAATGTTAAGTAGGCCCTAAAAACACTTATAAGCATAGTTAGATGTTATCTACGAACTGTTTAAAATAAAAGCCACCAAATTCATAACTTAGGTATCATCCCCCACGATGAAAAGGGCTATAGGGTCAAGTAGGACCTAAACCCACTAATAAGTATAGTTTCCCACCATTTCCCATCCACCGAAGTTATAGGAATCAAATTCATATCAAACATATCTCCTCTTATGAAGAACAGGGTGGTAGGTTAAAGTAAAATTTAAGACATCTTATAAGCATAGTCGACAGACATTTTCCGTCCGCCGAAACTATAGTCGTCAATTCATAACATAGAGATCGCCGCCGACAACGAACAGAATGGTAGTGCAAGTACGCCCTAAACCCTTGTATAAGCATAGTAATCTACCATTTCCCACCCTCCGAAACTACCACCACCAAATTCATATCACTGTCATCACTTCAGATTGCTATCAAGGAGATAAGGGTAAGTAGGCCGTTACCCCTGTTACAAGCATAGTTGGTCAGCATTTCCAAACATTTGAAGTTCGGGAACATGTAACAGNTTATAGGAATCAAATTCATATCAAACATATCTCCTCTTATGAAGAACAGGGTGGTAGGTTAAAGTAAAATTTAAGGCATCTTATAAGCATAGTCGACAGACATTTTCCGTCCGCCGAAACTATAGTCGTCAATTCATAACATAGAGATCGCCGCCGACAACGAACATAATGGTAGTGCAAGTACGCCCTAAACCCTCGTATAAGCATAGTAATCTACCATTTCCCACCCTCCGAAACTACCACCACCAAATTCATATCACTGTCATCACTTCAGATTGCTATCAAGGAGATAAGGGCANTAATCTACCATTTCCCACCCTCCGAAACTACCACCACCAAATTCATATCACTGTCATCACTTCAGATTGCTATCAAGGAGATAAGGGCAAGTAGGCCGTTACCCCTGTTACAAGCATAGTTGGTCAGCATTTCCAAACATTTGAAGTTCGGGAACATGTAACAGCCGTCCACGCATGTAAAGAAAATAAAGGTATACATACAGGCGCATTCCAAAGTTACCGTTGCATGTAGAAGTGTAGGGTCTGAAATATCGCACACATATGCATTGACCTGCACACACTCGTCTAGCAAATAGGTGCATACTGATTTCCCTCTACCCCACTACAAAGAGAATTAAAACATACTTCGTAATCGACCATTTGGATGGTGATATAAATTATTGCTACCATAGAAAATTGACCAGTTGAAAACATAACTAATCAGCGTCAGTACTGTATGAAGGCAGCACTTAGGGGTCGGCACTGAGGGGTCGGCACTGAGGGGTCAGCACTGCGAAATCGACTATGATGTGTACGACTAACACAACGGCCGACGGCCCGAGTCATCGTTAGCCTGGGCAACCTTAACAACCAGTCATACATTGGAAAATAAAGCAGTATACAATTGTACCATTAACAAGACATATGTAGTCACAGGTTACACTAAAACATGTATGCATTAATATAAATAAACACCATCAGCCTAGCGCAATGGTCGGGGAAACCGAGTGTAAAACATATGAAACCGGTCTGTACATGAAAAATCAGTCACGTAACAAACAACGGAGTGGCATGTATGCAAGTACATCACGAGCATGACGTCATAACGAGTCACAAGATATAAATAATACCCGATGGAGCCACAGTCCATCATAGTGATATCAGCGTTGCTATCATCCCAACATGTTTAGTGAAAGCTAGAATGCACGCCGACATGAGAAAGAACAAATGACCACAGGCGTCAATTGAAAAAATAACTACAGTGCGTCACGTGCGATACACATGATGCAACTTGTAAAGACTGTGTTCCCTTTCTTGCCAAAAAAAAAAAACGCACATTTAAACCATTAGTCATGAGATGTGACGGGTACACACTGATTCAAACTGATATAAAAATAAAAAGTAAAGTAAAATAGTTATACGCACTAACCAACCATTGCAATTCACATATTACACAAGGGTCGGGTGCTATACGATGCTTTAGATGATGTTAGACAATACCAGACTGTCCTGGTCAGTACATCAGAATAGCAAACGTCCTCCGTACGAAACGAGTGAAATGAAACCGTCAAATTCAGAGTACAACTAACACTCACAACACTAGCAGCAGAATACGTCCGAACCGACCGATGTTGTGCGATCAACTAACAATGTGGAACTCTGTAAGGCCGCCCAGGCGGTCAACCGGCAGCACGGACACGGTGCAAGTCTCGGAAAGTCGAAGGATGGTACATAATAGCCGAGAGAGACAGATCAGGCTACAGGGTGGCAGACCAGTCGAGTCACACATACACTTCCCTTCACGAGAGGAATTCAGTTATACAGTACAAGGTAACAATTGATTTCATTTGAATACATCAAACTGTAAATATCAGCATGTTTCTAAAATATAACTTCTGTCCAACCTACTCACTTTTAGATCTGTAAAAAGCAGTTCATACCACCACACATTGCTCAGAACTTCTTTCTCTCGCCGAGCGGACATAGNACTTTTAGATCTGTAAAAAGCAGTTCATACCACCACACATTGCTCAGAACTTCTTTCTCTCGCCGAGCGGACATAGTGAAAATGATTGGATGCTGTTCCAGTGGCCAGAAAAAATTTTCAGCTATCATGGCATATGTAAAGGTTAAATCACTTGCAGCACTCGACAAAGATACTGAGATTGCATACCTGTCTAAAGAATTCCTTCTCGTAAATGCACCAGATGAAATTAAATCCGTCTACAAACGCCTATCTGTATATGCAACAGGACGAAGAGATTCTTGACTGTCTCCCATGCCTAAGATGTTTTCAAGGTAGTGCTACCATTACAGATATACCACATCACAGGAGCTGGTCTAATACACATCATGAGCGAGCAGCAGCAGCAAAAGAAAAACAAAGCACCTTCAACACTGAAAGGTGAACGAGTGTAAATAAGCTGAGAGGCCGAATTATCAATTGCACAGGCTACACAGCGATCGACCTGATAAGGTAACATATTTCAGTCCAGCAACCATGCTGACGTCTGCAGCACACACCCAGCAGTCATTTACTGAGGCAACCCGAGACTGGCAACGCAACCTAGCATGCAGTGTGAACAGTATACAAGCGAGCATCATGGAAAAACGGATGTCATTTCGTCGACGAGCGTGGTGGTGGAAAGCAAATCGTTATTGCTACATTAATCTACTACGATCGTGTACTCTGCTAAAATATGAAGAAGGAATCAATGGTTGAAGACTCACCATCTGTAATACCACTGGCATCGTCAACANCTCACCATCTGTAATACCACTGGCATCGTCAACAGTAAGGAGCCCTGAAGAGTCAGTCGCTGCAAGTATTACAGTATCAATGTTATTACTCCTGCGATCGCATACTCTGCTACAATACGAAGATGTGANTGGCAACGCAACCTAGCATGCAGTGTGAACAGTATACAAGCGAGCATCATGGAAAAACGGATGTCATTTCGTCGACGAGCGTGGTGGTGGAAAGCAAATCGTTATTGCTACATTAATCTACTACGATCGTGTACTCTGCTAAAATATGAAGAAGGAATCAATGGTTGAAGACTCACCATCTGTAATACCACTGGCATCGTCAACAGTAAGGAGCCCTGAAGAGTCAGTCGCTGCAAGTATTACAGTATCAATGTTATTACTCCTGCGATCGCATACTCTGCTACAATACGAAGATGCGATCAATGGTTTAAGATTTACCATCTGTAACACCGACAACAGCAAGGGTCCCTGAAGAGTCACTGCAAGCATTACCGTATCGAGGTTACTATTGTGGAAATACTTTGAGTGAAAGTTTTAATGCACGCCGACATGATAGTGGCCGTTGCAAGTTCAGCCTAGGATACAAAACCTTCTACTGTGATAACTGCGATGCTGTGTTTACCCGCAGTGATAACCTGTATAGGTATAACAAGAAGTGCGAAGACAATTTTTGTCGTTCATCGGAAAGCGAGAGCAAGTATTGCGGCAACCACACCAGTGCNATAACAAGAAGTGCGAAGACAATTTTTGTCGTTCATCGGAAAGCGAGAGCAAGTATTGCGGCAACCACACCAGTGCAAAATGTCGTGAAGATAGTAACTGTCCATTTGGCATCGTCTACAAGACTTACTCATGTGATAACTGCTGTGCGGTATATGTGAATAGGTGGGTCTTGAATGCTTGCAGAAGGAATTGTTCTGCAAAAACACTCGCCATAAATGTTTTGCTCGAATGAAGAATATGTTGAGCGTGCATAAAATATTATAACTACTCTTTATACTGTAAACANCCATAAATGTTTTGCTCGAATGAAGAATATGTTGAGCGTGCATAAAATATTATAACTACTCTTTATACTGTAAACATTTATACAGCTATTATTTACATCGCCACCATTACTCTTGTGTCTCTCGGTGAGCTCAATATTTAATGTCTATCTAAATTCTAATTAAAGTTCTTATGACTATATCTATATTGGTTCGGCCTACTGTCAATTCGCGCTCATTATTTACACCTATCTATCTGTCAATTGCCATGATTCCACATATTTCACTCACACATTAAGTTTAATAAGTCCCGCCTGTCAGTACCACTTTCCACTGTGCCGATGTTTGAATTCCAATAACTTCACTCTCTCTGGTCATTGTAGTCTCCACTCGTCGCTTCGCTGTTTTCGCACATTTGGCGCTTAAAGTTGTACAATATTTCAAACTCTATACTGTCAGCTCGGAGGCCCGCCCCGGCTTAAATAGTTTCGCTAACAAAATCCAGATGGTTTTCCGCACCCCGAGTCGCGCTGAGAGAGGCAGGGGCGATGACCAAAACGTTCTTGCAACGATAATCCCAGAAATTCAATCATTTCAATGACAGCAGGCAGCACGAGTCCCGATAGGCTTATTGCAGCAGCGGCACTCCTTCGTAAATCTCCACGCACTCCTCTGGTTACCACTCTGCCTTTGACACACTACTTCGCCCAAGGGAAAGGGAAGTGATGCAGAGCAATATGTAACAATACTGTCCTTGAGGGCCCAGCTTCACCTCCTATGCAAGCATTCTTCGTTTTCGTTTCATAATTTCAATTTCAGAGTAATTCAGACAATTTTCTGATAAAAATATTAGTACATTTTACGAGTTGTTTAATATTTTTGTACTTAATTTTCCTACGTGTTAATCGGGAGTTGTAAAAAAAACAGGAACGTGTTGATATTACAAAGTTCATGTGACCAAAATTTTACATAGTCCGTATTTCGTGTTTGTACTGCAGAGTAAGGTAAATAGCTACACTTTTAAAGTAGCTTTTTCTTTTAACATTTACCTCACGAATACTTAAATCAGCAGAAAATTAAAGAATCCAATATAGTGGTGACGCCAAGCCTTGTGACAAGAACATTCTCTCGCAACGCTGACTCAGCAGTGCTCGTATTTTCTTTTCTTGCCGCCTTTCCCAGGGCAAGAATGCTATTGCCGGCTGAATCGGGCACCCTGTAGTACTGGCTCACCTTGACCACCCCCCCCCCCTTTTGTCAAACCACCAACTTCATCGAGATTATATAACACTTACTAAATATGTGGAGCCTGAAGGCCCTCAAACTTCGTTACGCAAAAGTGACGCAAATGTGTATCTAACATTACTGACAAAGGGAAACAGAATTATTAAATAATTTTGGGATTATGATTTGTTGACAAAATATCTTGAACCTTACAAATTGTTGATAAAATCATACTTCTTTATCAAATAACGGTTATTAATTATCATACAAATGTCTACACCCGAGATTTTTCTAATGTACAGTAGTTGAATTATCAGTATGTTTCAACAAACAAAAAGATTGTATGTATATATAATACATTTTACATAAATATAATATACAATATACGAAATTCGACTAACAGACTTCGTAAGGTGAATCGTTATGCAAAAACCAAGTCGAAAATATATACGACACATTCTACCTTCTAAATATTAACGGAAGCGCTTTAAAATCAAGGTTTTAAACTGTTTATCTGCAAAATATCGAAAGCGAACTGAAATTAAATTAAAATTCTCCGAATATTGTTTTATGTTACCGGATGTTCAACCTAGAAGTAAACTTCCATTAATACTTCCCAAAATAATGAAAATAACAGAGGTAGTCACACTCTTATTGCATACAGTTTTTTTTNGTTTTATGTTACCGGATGTTCAACCTAGAAGTAAACTTCCATTAATACTTCCCAAAATAATGAAAATAACAGAGGTGGTCACACTCTTATTGCATACAGTTTTTTTTTACTGTCAGAAATTATGAACGTTTGATGCTAATTTATTAAGCAGTCTGGCCCAATTTAAAAAAAAAATTGCCTTCTTGCTGCAATTGCCCAGGACCCAACGTTTTCGTGTAAAATGCACACACGGCTTCGGCTGCAGTGACACAGTGCCTAGAACATATGCAATACTACCTACATGCGTGTATGGTGAGCTGCCGTGCCCACTGCACAGATGGCGGAGGACATATCTAACATTTACTGTAACCATACATTAATAAGCTTACATTACTGAAGCTGCGTGTTTATGTCTGGCGACAGTCAGTATGAGATTCCTTGAAGGAAGTTTTGGTATATTCCATTCGCCATTTTTCACACTTTTGAATAAAACCTTTGAAAAATGACCCCATGCATGATATAATTAGTTCCTTCCTAAATAATTCATCCATTACAAGATTTTCATACTTTTGTCAACATAAAAGTATCTTATTTTTGGTTAAATTGAACTTTATAAACAACATTTAAGTAAAAGTATAACGTTTAATTTATAAAGAATACGAATAAAAACAGAGAGAAATTAGGTGTGTTGGTAATTTATAGTAAGAAATAATTCTTATGCAAACATTATATTAAACTGAGTGCACACGAATGCGGTGCGTTGTCCCTTTCGTGTAATTTTCTAGACTTATAGTTAAGCTTTGTTTGCACGAGGCGGAGGAGTATCCCGAAAGTAGATCTTCAGCGGGACTTCAGAAAAGTTACGAGTAACCGTGAATGGAATATATTGCCTACGAGCCTGGAACTGTATGGCTGCCGCTGAAGCTTTGTACGAGTTTTACACGAAAACTACGAGTCCCGGGCAGCTGCAACATGAGGGCTGTTTTTGTTCATCAGGTCATAGTGCTCAATAAACCTGCAACGAACGTTCATAATTCTTGATGGTAAAAAGTTGTATATAATAGGAGGGTGACCACCACCCTGTTGTTTTCATTACGGTGCTCTTATATTGAAAACCCCAATAACTAAAAATAACTTAATTTCACCTGGTATTTCAAATATATATTTGATATATTTCAAATATATATTTCAAAAATATAATTTCAAATTCCGATTATCAAGGGCTCGTATCTCTTGTAATATTCAATATATGTATACAGTGACCAGCGGCGTGTGGTAAACTGTTGCAAGGTAAGCTTTGTTTTGCTCTGTGCTATACCTAATCAATTGATAGTTTACACTTAGGCCACTTAAACGTTTTAGTGCAGCTGACGTCACAGCACGTGTGTAATGGGTGCCTCGCCGCTCTCTCTCGTGAGTGGCCGCAGTATATTCAGTTTCTGCTGAATATACTCTGGTTACTGGTTCCTGATAAAGTGCGCCGAGTGAGTACAGCACTAAGCAAACACCAGCTTAACTTGCAAAACTTTACCACACGCCACTGAATGTGTCCCATGTATTTCCCATTTGATTTTACATAAGGAATCCCCTCGCGGAACTTGTCGAATTCCGCCCCACTCAGCATATAACTTCGCTAAAACTCTCTGGTTAACTTCTAAACATTCTGTAAATCGCACACTCATGGCAGACGGCCAGACACAAATATGGATTGTTTGCACGTGATAGTTTACACACACTCGGTGATAAGATTAAGAGTTCTGAGTATTGATGTTCGTAAGCAAAACAGAGGTCATCGAAACGGACAGTTTACAAAGCCCTTCTGGTTAGAAGTTTTAGGGTTATTTCTTGGAAGACAGCGACATGGCAAACGTGTGTTGTTGGCCATACTGCAGTGCGTCATAAGAAACCTACTTCTCTGTTGGACTGTGTACCTCCGAATCTCAGTAAACAATGTCATTTAAAGCTGCACAACCAGCTCCCAACATAACACCACACGGCTTTTGATCGTTACACGGAAACGGAAATCGAGTCACTGCTACCACAACTGACATCTATTATTGATGAAATTAATCAGGAAGAGGGGGGAAGTTACAGGAAACGACATTCGTTCTAACATGCAACAATCCCATATAGACATGCGCAGGGACATATAATTGAATGTAACTGCTGAAATACTGAACGCCTAGCGCCGAGAGCATCATAAACGACGACGTTTAAAATGCTGTAGTAAGTCTTTAGTTGAACAACATAGTTGTGGAGGGGAGGGGGGAGGGAGTCGTTTGGGCGGCTCTTAACATCGAGGTCTTGAGAGCCGATGGGGATGAAGCGAGGTGGAAATGGAGCAGCTCTGGAATGCAAGGGCGAGGAGAAAAGGAAGATCCTCGAAAGCCCGCCGAACAGCGGCATTGTCCGGCACGATTTCCACGTCCGAAAATCCGGAAGTTATACCGCCGGGAATCGAACCCGATTAGCCTTGGTGGGAAGCGAGGGCTCTAGCCGCTATGCCACCGCGGCCCCTCCAGTTGAAGACGAAGCTCTCCTATCACGTTCACATTAACTGTATAGTAATATACAATATAATATATATATAATATACCCGTTATACATATAATATACATAATATATACATGTATGTTCAGTACATCTGCGGTGACAAATGCGTTAAATACTAAAAAGTATTACTGCCATCGGGGAAGTATTTTGTCTTTTCACTCCAAAATACTCAAAATAAGTTGTTTTACACCAACGGGATTTCTGAGTTACTTGGTTTCTTACGACCCACGAGGAAGTACGGGATTGAAATAAATATTGTCTGTACAGAATATCATGCCAGACCTGACGAATGTCACTTCGTAATGCCCCTGCTGTCCAAACGAACATCCTTCGTGCGCAACCAATTACAGGTTGTGCAAATCTTTCAGTTGTGTATATTACCAGACATGTGTGACATTTATTTAACTAAGCATTTTTCTTACTCATAAGCACCAGACTCGTGTAGGGTATACGCACGATCCTTTCATGGTGATTTTGCGCTCGTGGTATTCACTTAGACCTACGTCACTTAGGAAGTATCAGTTGTGAAGAAAACTGAACATCCGAAGCCGGCTTGAAGGAAACTGTTTCTGCCGGTTCAACGTCGCGAAACGCCTTTGCGGTTGACGCTCACTGTTGCGAGGAAACGCCCC
>NQII01003576.1:133657-161966 GCA_002778355.1 Clitarchus hookeri
CCTCCCCATGCTCCACCCAACTCTCTTATTCACATTGTTTTCAAGCATTTCTCGGCGTGTGGTCCAGCGTTTGCTTCCTCGCAGGAATGGGGATTGGTTCCTTCTCCCCACAACCAGACCTCCTCCAAGATCAACGTCAAAGTAGGGCATTTTACACAAGGCCTTTTACAGAATAAAATGCCCAAGTTCCACACTACTATTACAAATAATATTGTAATATAAATATATCTTATGAATTTTATTTATTGCACAGTTATGTAGCTATTTGTATTATTTTGTTTGGGCATGCAGTGTGATTTGACAATGTCTATTGTAACTCTTATTTACTGAATAATAAAATACAAATTTAAAATAAAGTTACAATTTTTCAACGTCTCTGTGCATAGCAAAAAAGCAGGAACTTATAAGTTATAGATATGTTCCTAACTTTTTACTAACAGATGACACAATGAAAACTAAGCACAAAATACTGAACAACTCGTTAAAAGTAAATTTTCTATAATCTTACTTACACTGCCAGTACTTACTCTGAATCCAAAATTATGACACGAAAACGAAGAATTCCTGCAAAAGAGGCGAAGCCGGGTCTTAATTAAATAAAAGAGTTAATAATTTCTTAGTTCATTTATAAGCAATCCATAAAATGTTCAAAGCTTAATATCTTGACATGAAAAGCATTACATCTGAATCACAAAATACCATAATATTTATATATTTTTGCGAAAACGAATGAAAAAGTTGTGAAATGACCAACGTTCTGTCGTTATTTTTAAGTTGAATTAAATACTTTATTTTTAAGTCTATACCTTTAGAGATTCCGTGCCATGAAATAGTAATATTTAATATTTTAAATGCAAACTACATTCGTTTAATTACTGTGCTGCAACTCAATCCCACTAAAATGTCGTGTATGATTCGTTCAAATGACTTAATTTTATGATATGTCGCATATCTAAGAAAACTTAGATCTAACAGTGACATTGCAAAAGAGAAGTTAAATCATCTCTCTTCATGTATGTAATTATACTTCGTCTTTGGTGGAAAGTAAACATTTATCAGCAACTTCACCCACTGCCGATACTATGGTTCTAAGGCTAGGCATGTGAAAAGTGTTAGACCCACTGTCGATACTATGGTTCTAAGGCTAAGCATGTGCAAAGTGTTAGATTTACTGTTAAATTATTTTCTGGAATGGCAACTAAATAAAGCTGAAACCAGTAATAGCAGGTTCTTAAGACGCTGGATTAAAAATGTATTTCATTTCCAGGGTTTTTATCGAGCCGAATAAAAGCCGATTGCGCCGTGAGCAAACACATAATACAATCGGCTATTATCAAGAAACCAAGATAATTTTCTGAAAATATCAGACGTTCTATTTAAGAGTGTTGATTGCTTGCATTTAAAATGTTTCACATGGCAACTCTGCAGAGAAACCTAATTTATTACACCTATGACATGTTTAGGGCAGTTTTAGCACTGTTACTGAAACTGTGGCGCAAAGGAAAGCATATTGTTATTACCTAAGAAAGAATTTTTATTCCTTGCTTCACTAGTTTATTTATTTTCTAATTGGCCTGGAGTTGGAAACTCGTCTCAAGTTTCGATTAAGCTACGAACATTTCCAGATGTATGCGGTAGCAAATTGTTCCCTAGACTTCCAAGGAAATTGCAGACAAGTACTCTATAGACATTGAAATTACCCGGCAAGCAATTTTATAAACGCCAACGTCGTAACCCGATCTGATTTCCATTTTGTAGGGATCTCAAGGGCACAGCAAACGCTTCGTCCTACTGTTTTGTGGTATCGCATCAGGCGGGGACGCCCAAGTTCCGACTTTTACGATACAAGTCGGAAGAGTAATAACCAGTGTTGCCTGCTTTTCCTCCGAACTGGTGAGATATATGAATGAAGCTAAGTCGTACGTTTAACCACTACTATTGTGCCTACCTGCGGCGAGAAGTCTATAGAAGCCTCATAAATACTGGGCTTTACTCGAGTTTGTTAAGTTCTCAAGACGTAAGTATCCTTTCATAAATATCTATGGTTGACTGTCCATAAATACATAATCGTTTTTTCCACTTAGCCACTGCCAAATAACCTAATTTACACAATGTGGTAGACAGCTGAGAAGTATGGATGTGTTGCTGACTACGGAACTGTGCGGACTGGCAACATTGGACCGGCGAGCCTGACGACCTCCAGAAGGTGCGTGCGCTCACACTTGCCCGGAACTTCCATCCGACTTCATTTCCGATTGTTTAACGAACTCCAGAGACAGACAAATTGAACAGTAGCCGCGCTGAACTGTCAGTGTCGTCGTATCGGCTGACGTGTGCGGCCACTCATGCTTCCGATTTCGGAATAGGAAATGGATCCTAGTAAATGGTGGTTAATTTCTAGTATCTTCAGCACCACCGAGGGGACGCAAGATTGTCCCAGGTTTCTTGCTAAATTTGAAACCATTTCCTAGAACGTTTCATTTTAACACAACCTACGAGCAACGCCTAAATATCATGGCTCTATTTAAATATCCTAACTCTTCATGACAGGGCCAGTAAAATCTTCACTTTCAGCAGTATCCCGAGATATAGTTTTCACGATAACCACGCTGAACGAATGGTGCAGCTTGCAGACCGGTCTCTCATCTGGGAGGAACCGGATTCAACTGCTTTTCCGACCATCCTGATTTCAATTTTCCATGCTTTGCCAAAAACGCTCCAGACGAATGTTTGGGCACTCCCGTTTCCCCCACTAATGAATCAACACCTTAAGGCGGTCGCTTGCGTAGCGCTTGAAATGCATTGAAATCTATTATATTATTTTCACGCCCTGTAACAGAGTTAAAAGAGGATTTCTCAGACCGCTGTATTTCAAACTATACGAGCCGGATACATGGGAAACTACGATATAGACATGCATTGGACTTCGCTACAGAGTCGCGTCCAATTATAGGGACACCGCTTAAAGTCGCGTACGGCCGAGTCGCGTACAGGAAGACTGCCTGCCTGCCAGCCAGCCAGCCTCGCGCATGGTGGCGATACCGCCTTACACACATAACCTTCGTCGAGTGTTGCCTCGCACAATCACACCCCTCACTAGACGACCGCCTTAGCATGTGGTACAACGAATAGTCTGTGTTGCGTGCGGTCAGAAAGTAGCACCAGTAATAGCCAACATCTGGTACAACAAATAAACACCATCTTGTAATTTTTTTTTAAGATCTGCCAGTCACTTAATACATTTCCGGAATTATCATATTTCCAACAATGTACTCTGAAAATTAAAACCTCGTCCGACCGAAATTGCGTTGCGGTCTAACAACTTAAATGTAGCTACACCCTGCAGGTTAATGAGTTAAGTGGCTTCTAGATGATGAGATGTGAATGTTGTGCTTCAGAGAAAATGCCAGGGAAATCGCCCAAACTTGTGGCTCTGACAGAAACGACCGGGGAAGCACGCCACCATGACCTGACGCGAGGAAGCGTGCAGAAATTTGCCCGGAATTGATTCAGAAAATCATAGGAAATCGACATCAGCATGGCAGGACCGGAATATAACCCGGGTCCTCACGAACGCGAGTCCAGTGTAATGCGCTACTTCTCTCGGTCCCGCCCAAGAATATCGTCATTCCGGTGGTTGCTATCCCCGCCCTTGCGTGCGTCCCTTCGTAGGCCTTAGTTTAGTCGAGATGGCAACCGAATCACTCTGCATCGACTACTCTCTGGCTAGCACGCCCCCCCCCCCNACCTCTGCGGCGGTAAGAGTCGCGACGATTTGATTTGGAGGCGGAGCGGGGACGCCGATGGACATCCGAGTGGTCTAGCTCTACCCTGTGCGTACCCGCGTGACAAAACACGCTCAGCACAGTGCAATGGAGAATGTAACCCAGTAGAGTGCGGCAAGTATAAAATGTTCCACGCTCCCAGGTAAGCAATTGCTGTTCGGTGTACGCCTTGCACGCCTCTCCTCGCATTCCGACTGCGTTCGTCTCCAGGCTCCTGCCTTCGCCGACAAGAGCAAGGCTCGTACCCAGGCACCTATTTATCGTACACGCCAGTGCAATAACGTCTGGTGATGCGTAGGCTTCAGCTCATTTAAGTTAGGGACGTCAAGAACAAATCCAGCTATCATAAAGCCCTTAATGTACCGAATAAAGGATGTTCACGCAGTAATTTGATATTACCGTCGGCGCTGTAGACTGTTTGCCACCAGAAGTAATAGACATTCTCTCTCTAAACCGCGGCGTAGCCAGACATTTCTCAAGAGGGAGAAGGTAGGAGGGTTACACTGACATGTCAGGACCAATACTAGGACAGCAATTGCTTCACAGTATAATATAATACATCTTAGTTCATAGCAACTACACACATTTGCATCACGATTGAAGGGCTATTAATATGTTTAACACAAATTGTTTACAACCTCAGGGGAGAAGCTGGGGTTACAACCCTCAAGTCTTCACCCCGGCCACGCCCTTGATGGATCGTGCTATTGGCTGGTAATGGCATAGTGACATTTTGTTAAGTAGTTGCTTCTTTTGCAATGGCGGGCAGAAAGTTCATAAATACTTCAGGCCAACATTCTATTTCGCTAAACGCAGTAGAAATTAAAAAATCGTGCGAGTTAAGAGGTGAACAAGAAATAGAGCAGAAGCTAAAGCCGGAGAAGGAAAGGCGAAAGTTAAATAAGGGAGGAAGAGGGAGGGATATATGAAAGTGAGTGAACAGATCTTGGCGGTCTCTTAACAGCGAGGTCTTGCGAGCTGATACATTGACTATAGGAGGGAAGTAATCGCTCAGAACGACAATGTACACTCTGATGCTAGACGCTTTGTTAGAATGGATTTCAGGCGCAACAATTACTCGTCAAGAGACCACAATTCGATGGACAGACAGCTCGTACAAATAAAAGACCGCACTGTTTTTATGGCTGGCTATCGCTCGGAGCATGCGCAGTCACCGAGACAGGGTGATTTTCTACTTCTTTTGTTGCAGCTGAACCATGCGACGACGTCGAGTGAAACTGGGGTCGCAGACCTGCAGTTACGCAACAGGCACGTAGGTATAGTCTGCTCGCGGTTTATTCACTCTTTTTTAATCAAACCTTTGAAAAATCACCCTATGTATGGCGTGTTTGGTCGTTTCCTAAATATGACGTGTATTATGTATTACAAGCGTTTTACACACGCGTTAACATAAAAGTACCTTATTTTCTAATTAAATTGATATTTTTACTTATATTATATCTATAAATAATAATATTTAATTCATAATTAATATAAATAAAACTGGGAGAAAAAGAAATAGTTCTCATGTAAAATAATATTATATTGAGTGCGCACGAATCCGGTGCGTTGCCCCTTTGGTGTAATTTTACAGACTTGGTTAAGCTTTGTTTACATGCGGCGGAGGAATATCCTGGAAGTAGAACTTCAGCAGGGCTTCAGAAAAGTTGGAAGTAATCGTGAACCGCCTGTATAGTCTGCGGATTGCCAACATCCACCAGACAGACTAGAGATATGAACATGGACGAAGTAACGTCGTTTAGTTGGTCCATCATGTATACCTTTACGACACTTACTTCCTGCATCGGTTTAAGAAGCGAAACGTGACGAGAAAGAAGAAATCCAACTATTGCATGCTTCGTATGGATTCATGAAGGACGGGTTTGACTTTCCCTACACAATGTATACCGCGATTCAAAAGTATAAAAAAGCTATGTAGATTAACACTTTGCGTAATCATTTTCGTATCACCATTTATTATCTTCACATTGCAACTAACGTTATTGGCTATATTCGTTACTTTGAGTTTCATTCTATTCAGGCTGGGAAGCAGTTATGCTTTTAGTTTTCGCTTTCAACGAGCACTGGTGTCAGGTTTACAGAATTTTCCCGTTTTGTATGTAAGGAAGTGGGATACTTGCAATATTTATAAAATAATTGTAACTTGGCAAAATCTTCCAATTGGTATTGTGTTATAACACACGTAAAAAATAAACCGTTCTTCGCACTAGTGGAAAGAACGAAATATGACTTAATGTTTTCAAATTATTCTTTCTTAAAAATTGATTTAGCAAAAGGTTTGGTTAAGCAATTACTTTATATAAACATGACAATATAATATAAAAATTCCTTTTAATGACAGCTTCATTTTTTCGCAACTAAATTCTTAACTTTTTCCAACTGAAGTAGGCTTTTTTATGAATGCCCAGCGCCAAATACATTTGTATTTTTACAGTTTGCGCTTTGAAACACCATCTCGGGTTGTAACAAAATAAAGTTAATCATTAATATTTTGGCGGGGTCGCGTATAGATCATATTTCGGACCAAACACAAACTTTTACATACAAAAAAAAATATTTCCTCCATTTATCGGCAGCTTAAAAGTGTCCCCTCAGGCACAGCAGCGCAGTGTTGCGGCGGAAATGTCCCTCTGCCGAACTCTTCCGTAAGAAATCTCGTTTAGTTCCCAACCAGAGTATAACAAACATTTACGCGAGTATGCTTAACGAGGCGGTATCGATCTCTCGTTCTCGTTCATACTCGCAACAGACAAGTGGTGTGATACGCCCAGCCTCGCTGTACGACGAAGCATGTGCCGTCACCAGACGGACACAGCATCTCTTTCGAACGTCCCTTCAACACTTCCTAAAGACCGCTCACAGCGAACTGGCCACTTTAGTTCGTACACATAGCAACAATTACATCAGTCATACATTTACGTTCTCTATATCCCTGTCGCACTTTACGGAAGCAAGGGACTGGGTCCAATTCAATGTTCATTTTACCCATGATCTAAGGCTACAAAATTAGGGACACTTACAATTTTCCGTATATTCGCAACTTTTTACGGAATTTTACAGTTAACCTTCGGAAAACGGAGCTGAACTCGGTAAATACAAAATACAGAAGCTTCGGGTTGCGGAAACGAACAAGGTCAAATCTAAAAGAAGCTTTCTTCGACACTGAAACCAGAAAATTATCGTTTCTGCTGCAGTTAGGATATCCAAACCACTCTGAACTATTCTTTCGTGCTTGAGTAAGTAGCATCAGAAACCCACACGTACAAATTAGCAACTCTTGAAACACATAACACTTAGTTTCTCGTGATTTTGGTGTTAAGTTTTATTTTTTAGAAACAACATATTTATTAGTGTGTGCATTTTAACAAAAGAAATTGTAGGTGAGTGATAAAAGTCACCGGCTCCAGAACTTTTGATTCAAGCTCAACTTTTACTACACAATTCATATTTTTACTTTTAATTTTTTTTACACTTCCACGCGCATAACGAAAATTAAAGATTATCGTAATATCTTCATTAAAACTGGATATGCAGATAAAATAACTAGACAATTTACGGAGAGGTTCTATAAATTCAAGGAAAGTTCCAAAATTTATGGAAAATCCGTTATTGAAAAAGAAACGTTAATTTTACGAAGAGTTCTGCAAAAAACTTTCTCTGGTTTTTTTTTGTAAAATTACTATACATGTTATTTATTTATACGTATAAATAGAAACACATTATTATGTAGTATTCTGGTACTTTCAGAGTTATTTTTAATTGTAACCAAACATAGTTATAAACAATTTTAATATTTTGTAAGGCAAATGTAATGCAAAATTTTCCATTATTCCCATAACTAGGTTTTGCAAGTTTATCTACTACTATTCTGTACATTCACCAGGCTATTATTTAATCTCAGAAAATATGTATTATATTTAAAATATATAATTTACCCATAGGCATCTGAAAACCCTAACGTAAACCCCATACTTGTTTCAGAATGTTTTAGCCTCCAACTTTTCATACCATCATATTTTTCCGGCGGTATCCACAAATTGATTTTATGAATATATGTCGTTTCGATGGCTTGTGTTGGTAACTACGACCGCGCTTCACGCGTAAAATATTTCACTCTGTTATGTAACTGTCGACACGTCATTAAAATTTATTTCCAATAATTGTGTGTTCTCAGGTCCATTACGGCGTCTGGCTACAGAATTTCCATCGCGATCGTTCAACTTCACATTTCATCATCATCTACAAACTAGTCATTAAATAAACACCACTCTTATCTGCGCCGCCTCTGCAATGCTCAAATATAAAGCACGTAATTCGGCAAAACTGGAAAATATTATGCACGGTTTATGAAAACTGCCCGAGAGTTTAAGAGGCAGTAAGTACGAAACAGTAACATTAAAATAAAAAATTAATAATAACGCTCGATTTGCGAAATGGGCAGATCGTGCGAACGAATGCTTTGGAAGCGTAATGGGACGTCGTCAACAGCCGAGCTGTAATTGCGAAAGGAAAGAAAGCCCAGGCAGGGACGTGTGCGAATGCTCTTACTCACAAATCAGCGCTATGTAATTAAACCCAGCGTTTAAAAGGGCAGACAGCACAATGAAACAAGCCTTACAGAAGCGCCGAGTTGCACCTTTTTGCGACACGGCAGGTTCTGCTGCGATTAAGAGTACGGTGTTCGCCAGCTTAGTCGGCGGGCGGCGAGCAAGCCAAGAGACTTGTTACTTTTTCGTGATGATAGAAATATTCCCAACAAGAACGACTGTTGAACTAGGGACTGGTGTGTTAATTTATAGGTATAATAATTGTTTGTGCCTTTACGCGAATTCTCGGGATGTTACCCCACCCTCAACAGCCACCACCCGCCATCTAAGGTGACGAGAGCTCTTCCAACCAAAAGTGTTGCCAAACGATTTATTCGCGTGTAAGCATTAACTGAAAACCGAAGACTAGAAGGAAAAAAACGTGTAAGAATTTCTCAGAGTTTTGGACGCTTGTTTAATGCCGTGACAAGGAAAATGAACTGGCCGTGGCACCAGCGTGATGCCAAATTACTTAGGGCTACATCAGCCATAAGTCCTCTTCCCTTACACATCACAACAACGCCTTACGTTAAATTAAAAAGAAAAAAAAAAAGCTACGACTCGCACGACACGAAAGGCACCACGTGCAAATTGGAAGTGAATACACAGCAGCCTTGCGACTAAAAGCGCAGACGAAATCTCTCACGGCTTCATTACTTCTATGATATTCTTTATATTAGATGTTCTACGTCTCGACTTCTATTACAGCCTTTCCCATGAACCAAAAAATGTCTACAGCCGCCGATATTAAAAAAAATTGAAGGCATTCAATTTCATCGCTTAAGAACATTTTTGATATATAGAATTACAACAACAATTAGACATTCAAATAAATCACAACATGCTTAACGTCACTGCCTTCACTGGGTTGAATTTGGACAAAACCGCATTGGCCAGTTCGAAAAAGTTTAAACAAAAAATAAGAGGATCAGTAAAATATCTTTAGTGGTGCTTTATGAAGGAGAGCGGGGAATAATGAGAGGTAAACTTAAGCCTCGTTAACAGTACTATGGTATATACATAGAATGAAAAGGAATAGTAAAGATAGATTTTGGCTGCAGGTAAGGGCGCATTTTCCTAGCTGCGTGTTATTATACCCATAGCCTAAATATGAGGTACACCGCTTATTCGTATTCTGCGCATGTACCCAACATTGACCTACCCCAAAGGAACAACTGTCAAAGTCACATGGTCTACAGTGGTGAACGTGTTTGTTTATATCTTAATTTTTAAATGACAGCACTATTATATGAATACAACACTTTTACCAATTTGAATTTTATCAAACTGCATTACAAATTGTTTATAGGAAGTATAGAAACATATCAAAGCACTTATTTACTAACCAGCTTTCTAACCTCATTCAATCCACGCCGCTTTTGCTAGTCGTATTGGCAGAATAGCAGTTCAATGTTGGGACACGGAGATTGGCTGTGCGCAGCCAGCAAGATCGCTCTACCTCATCTTTAGTCTATAGCTATACCCCGCAGCGGAGAACGGAATCCGCAGTGCGGAGCATAGATAAAGGTTAGTATAGATCAGTATCTCCCATGTTTTATTCGTTGTCCGCGAATGCAGCGCTCCAAGCGTATGGAAAGTAAACATTCAATATAGAGGTACCTCAGCGCCAGCGAGACGGGCTAGCAACGTATTACGATTTGTTTTCATGCGGTTGCTGTGCAATATTTTGTTTACATTCAATGGTGCGTATTTGTATAACACGCACTTGCGTGTTTATTTAATAAAAACACAAGTATGTGTATGTGAGCGTTTATATAGCTTTTATAAATACACTCTCTTTCACTGTATTTGATTATTATATGTAAACATGCGAGAGTGTGCACGTTTTGGTTTGCCTGTTGGGGAAGCAGTTTTAATACTATAATTGCCGTCCTATTACATATAATAATAAATGTTAAGTGTTTTTACTGTCAACTTTTAGAATTATTATTCTTCAGTAAAAAAAAAAAATGTATTTGTGTGTGTGTGTGTGTGTGAGTGTATTGTTAATTGATTGTTCCATATCTCATAACTGAGTTATAAGGAATGCAAATGAATGAATGTATAGTAGGGAGCTGAAGAGACGGCAAGGCTGGGAGGCGGGGCGGTGGTCGGGGTCGCGAACACTCTCTTGCCAACCCCCGGCGTTTATAGACCGCTGCCAGAGTAACGGGCCACCCTCGCTACTAGTCATCCCAAAAGAAACAGCTCTCTGGAAGTCAGTCACGAGCAAGCGTCGGTTGCGTGCGTATCAGGACGGTATATTATGGCGCAGTTTAGGAAGAAAGGGAAAATTATACACAGCGAAGCGAGGGAGGTGATCAGACATGTGATATATAAATGTGACGAAGAAGCTACTGATGGTCAAATAAAGCATTTATTATCTCAATACAATCTACGGGCATCAGAACACACTGAAATATCTATGAGAAGTGTTTCCAGAATTCGTAAAGAAGGTGCCGATGCTTGTAACAGTTCGCTGTCAACATCAGGCAAACACCGAAAGCGTCCGCATGAAAGAAATGTGCACTGTGCCTCATTGGATAGGAGAGAAGTCAGAGACGTCATTCATGATTTTTACTTAGTACAAAAACAAGCACCAACATGTCCTAAGCTTCACGTTGCTCTGAGAGAAAAAAAATTGATTGTCCATGGGGTGTCCATGCGCTCAGGCGGATACTGAAAGAAATGGGGTTGAAATGGAAACGGTGTAACAGTTCTCGGAAAATATTAGCGGAAACACCGCACATTGACCACTGGCGTTGTAAATACTTAAAATCAATTCTCCACTACTGAATGNCACCAACATGTCCTAAGCTTCACGTTGCTCTGAGAGAAAAAAAATTGATTGTCCATGGGGTGTCCATGCGCTCAGGCGGATACTGAAAGAAATGGGGTTGAAATGGAAACGGTGTAACAGTTCTAGGAAAATATTAGCGGAAACACCGCACATTGACCACTGGCGTTGTAAATACTTAAAATCAATTCTCCACTACTGAATGGAGGGGCACCCCATAATTTACATTGATGAAACCTGGGTTGATAGCAACATCACATTTAACAAATGTTGGCAAAGTTATACTAAACGTGGTGTGTTAACCAACAGCAGTTCTTCGAACCATTCAATTGTTGTTCATGCAGATGCTAAAACTGAATTAATTGAAAATGCACTGCTAATTTTTTCAGCAGGCAGAGCTACGGGGGACTACCATGGGCAGATGAATTCTGTGAACTTCTAAAAGTGGATGCATAATCAGTTATTGCCAAACCTACCGGAAAAGTCTGTTGTTATTATGGACAATGCGCCTTACCACTCGGTGCAAAAAAAAATAAACCCCCATCGAAATGTGGAGTTAAAAAGGAAATGGAGTCATGGTTTACCAATAACAACATTCCCTTTACTCATAAAATGCGAAAAACAAAGCTTTTCCACTTAATTGCGCAGAACAGGAAGCCTGAAAAAGTATTTCGCATTGACCAACTTTTAAAACTGCATGGACACGATGTTCTTAGACTTCCTCCTTATATGTGCGAACTTAATCCCATTGAACTAGCGTGGTCTAAAACAAAGAGACTAGTGCGGGAAAAGAACATTACTGCTAGCTTGTCGTTAACAAAGCTAATGGAAATCACGACGGAAGCAATATCTTCCGTCGCTGAAGAAGACTGGCAAGGATACTGTTCGCATGTCCAAAATATAGAAGCAGACTACTGGCAAAAGGACTGTCGTGTGGAAGACGCAATATACAGTTTTGCGATATGCCTAGGGCGTGACTCCAGAGGCTCGAGTGATTCATCTGACGACGAATTTCCCTCTTCCGAATCGGAACTGGCGCTGCCATTTCCCGAAAGTGAATACATTAGCACCGAACAACAACGTCCACTGTTTGAGGTAAGCGGTAAGAGTGTCTCCTTACAGAGTATTTTAAAGTTATGCATTCCTGATCTGAACTGTTTTCGTCATAAATCTGTGGCATCAAAATTGTTTGCAGGTCACCATGGTTGTTTAGCAGGTATTCAAGTAAAACAATTTAAGTTAAAACNGGTCACCATGGTTGTTTAGCAGGTATTCAAGTAAAACAATTTAAGTTAAAACAGTTAGAAAATGTTGTTTTTGGCCTTACTGAAAGTCTTTGAATTAGTGTTGGTAATGTGAAAGATGTTTTGAAAATTGTAACTATTGTGAAATGTGATTAATTTTCGTAAGGGAATAGATTGCGAATACGTAAAATAAATAGCTTGCTTTAAAAATTTGTACTTCTAACACAACGCAAAACATTTCGCGCACCAGGCAGACGGGCGCCTAAAATGGTGACTTTAAAGGTTACTGTTAAAAAAAAAAAAAAATAGAGGCGTATACCATAACATTATAGAGTATGTTTGTATGCGTGTCGTATGAAACTGCGAACTGATAGTTTTAGTACTGGTAGTACGGGCGAGAGACGTCGTTTTGTTACTGTTATAGCTCATGATGTAATCCCGAGTAAAGTACAACGGCTTCACTCACTAAACCTAAATAATCTGTTAAACTGCAAATTATTTCTGGAAGAAACGTTTAATTCAACAAAACCACATTAAATCAAACAAATAGTGCTGCAAAGATGTCAGAGAAACTACTTTCATCATCCTTAAAAAATTCCCTTGCGAAATTTAAATTACCCCGTCACTTACTCAGGAAAATGGAAATGTTTTATTATAATGCGTAACAAACAAATTTCTCAGACTTTTTTTTTTTAAACATTTCGGCGGAGGGGTAGGGGGGGGGTAAGTAATTCAAAACAATCCTTGGTGTAACAAATATTTTTATTAAAGACAAACAATACAAAACAATGCACCTGTCTAACTTTCATTGCGAACAAAACCCCTAAATGAAATTACGCTTGAAAACATACACAACAAAACCTTCAAACACACAAATTAAACCATTCGCTATTAATAAAGAACTATGACTCTTGGAGTAACATTACATAACCCTGTAGGCGTGTTGATGCCAAATTCTAAATATGTAGGCCTAGCTACAGCTAGTCTTTTTATTGCACTGTCGATGATTGGCGAAATTATATCAAATAAAATTTTAACCATATCACGCAAGTAATAAATAAAATACAGCGCCACCGTTACAAATGATTAAAAATACACAACGGGAAACTAGCAAAGATAAAAAGCAAAAAAAAAAAGTAAAAAAAGGTAAAAAAAAGTAAAAAAAAGCAAAAAAAGTAAAAAAAACCCTCTCCAGCACCGGCCGGGAGAGTTACCTACTAAACAGGCAGACGACTGTCAGCGATAGCCCTATAGAGATAACAGGCCATGGTGCGCAGCTCACGGCGCACAGTTCTGTATTGTCAGGTTCTCCTAAAGATCGCAGCACGTACACCGTCGACAGGGTTCACGCTGTGGGAGGCACTGATCCCATCTGGAAGAGTCCAGTCTAGTCGGTCATCGGCTACGGAGTAGTGCAGGCGTTGTTTCGACAGTCTTTGTTTTGGTTGTCGCTGAAGTGTTGTTTTGAGTAATGGCGTCGCGTTTTGCTTCTGCTGAAGATGAGCAGCTCATTGAGTTGTGTTATGAAGTGACCGGGCCTTAGCTGGACGGCCTGCCTGATCACACCTTCAAACATTGAACCAGGGCACGAGCGTNGTTATGAAGTGACCGGGCCTTAGCTGGACGGCCTGCCTGATCACACCTTCAAACATTGAACCAGGGCACGAGCGTTATTGCAGTAACACCTTGCGAAAGACAGTTGCAGAAACCCCTTCCTCAGGCCAGTAAACGAGGCCGAAAATACTAAACAACGCGCCCGATATAGGCCAGCGTAACATCGGGAGCGGTGGCTTTTGTCATCGGGGCAGCGGACCAAGAATACGTGGAGATGGGTGTGTCCGGCCGTCGTTAACCGCCTCCTAGAATCAGCTTCCGGTAACATGAACAAGGTGGGGACATTCCATCTAGATTGTAATAGTAAATGCGTGAGACAATAATACTAAATACAATTAATTAGCATCTTGGTGTTCCATTTAAGCTCCCCCGATCAATAGTCACGTTAATAGTTACTGTATAATCCTTGTGTTCAATAAACTCCATCTTATACTGCTGTGCTATAAATCATGACTCATTATTTAGCTACACCCATAACACCTTTAAGGTATGAATTGACTTAAAAGCAAATTCACAATAGTTTGTAGCTGGACACTTAACGTTATGGCATATGTCACACGATTTTAATAACACTTTAAAATAACAGATCGGGAAAGAAATTTGTGGCATGTTAAATAAAACGTTTTCCAAACCCATTTACGTAATTTATTGTATTGTAATTATAATTATTTATACAATGTTATAAGTCCCTTTTGTGCCAACGTCCTATATACCGCAAGTCGCCAAAATTGACACGTTAAATTTGACAAAACTACCAGGTTTCAGATTAAAGTCTAAAACCACTTTAATTTCAATAGTAGATTGATATTAATCTTTATTTCAATAGTAGAGTATNGTTTCAGATTAAAGTCTAAAACCACTTTAATTTCAATAGTAGATTGATATTAATCTTTATTTCAATAGTAGAGTATTAAATGTATTACAAATTTTATAACAAACATTATGTGTGCTGCAGGGTATAAAGTTGGTAACATAAAAATCGCATACGATATAAAAACTGAATTAATTTTGATGCTGATGGTAAATNGTTTCAGATTAAAGTCTAAAACCACTTTAATTTCAATAGTAGATTGATATTAATCTTTATTTCAATAGTAGAGTACTAAATGTATTACAAATTTTATAACAAACATTATGTGTGTTGCAGGGTATAAAGTTGGTAACATAAAAATCGCATACGATATAAAAACTGAATTAATTTTGATGCTGATGGTAAATTATTACTTAACAATTTGTCTTGTTTGTAGATATCCATCCTCAGAAAGTATAGTAAAATAATTTACTATATGAAGCCAGTTTAGTTCGTTAAATTACATAGGTAAAGGAGTTTTTTTTAAAACATAGGTCCGTATCGCACCAAATTTCACGTAACCCAAGAATAGCTTACAGTCGTACACATACAGTACACAATAAAAAAAAAAAGAAACATTTGTACTAGGTTTTTATATATTGCCTAGAACACACAGCAACAGTCCATTCACATATCGAATTATGTTATCTCACTGCAGTTCCTTGTAAATGAGAATGTTTTTTCATGGCAGATTTTCCCTTAAGGCCCCCGTCTACCTGGAACTTTTTCCCACGTTTAGACCGAGAAGCGCGGGAGCGATAAAGACGACACTGCCACGCGCATCAAGTACGCCATCGCCGCTAAGCGCAAGGCTCTGAACTGGCGTGCAGTGTTCTCGTCGTGCTGCGTGTACCCATGGGACTTTCAGCGGTGACCATATTTTATTAGCGGGAAGTCTTTAGGAAGGTTCAGTGCAGACCCCTATAGTAGTTTTGTATGTACAGCGCCTTGGAAAGGCCGTTTTTTTTTAGCGGTTTTGGAGTACTCTGAATTGATGTTTCTAACGTACGTGATATTTTGAAAGTACTTAACAGCTCTCGTCTGAAGTGTGTGTTCTTTTCATAGATCAGCACGTTGGACGCACGCTCGTTGAAAAACGTGTATTTGGATCACACTGCAACGCAGTTCAAGCGCCAGGTAGACGGACGCCTTAAAGTATTCCNTCGTTGAAAAACGTGTATTTGGATCACACTGCAACGCAGTTCAAGCGCCAGGTAGACGGACGCCTTAAAGTATTCCGTAAACTGACTCCTTACATTAAATCCTTCGGCTTCGGCAAATCCACCCATTCCAGCTAGAGGGGTCATATTTCAGCTGGAAGTTCATGTGCGGATTCTCGTACTTCGCCACGATTTTGGTTTATGCTAAAGGTGAGTGTAGTGTGTGAGTGAAGAGATTTGGGTGGTTCTTAACATCGAGGTCTTCAGAGCCGATGAGGGCGAAGTGAGGTTAGTATGGAGCAGAGCCGGGATGAAAGGGAGGGGGAAACGGGAGATCCCCGAGAAAACCCGCTGACCAGCGGCATCGTCCGGCACGATTTCCACATGCGAGAATCCGGGAGCGAATCCGCCGGGTATCAAACCCGGTTTGCCTAAGTGGGAGGTGCGTAGTCTAACGAATACACCACCACGGCCCGCTCTATCGACAAGTAATAATTAAATTTTCTTTTTTCTTGGCTTTCCCGCAGTGGGCAGGAAAACACATCTCCGCAGCGGCGTAGAACACGCAGCTAGGAAAACGCGCCTTAACCAGATTCATGGTCTGAGAAGTGGTTCATAAAGATCAGCAGATGTCATTCGAGTTGGTGCTGAAATATTAGTTTCTTGCAAATATTACAGCAAGTGTTTAAGGCCGCGGACTACCAAACCTCCAGCCACGGAGTTTAAAAAGGGGAATCAATTGTAAAGAAATTCCTCCTCAATGCATCAGTTTCAAAGACAAGTTAACCATTGCGAACAAGAAGTATTCTGCGTGACATTTCTTAAGGAATGCTGACACGTAAAGAAATCTTGTTTATTTTTATGTTTAATATATATTTGTCAAAAAATGAATACTAAAGTTAACATTTTACAAATAAAAAATTTTAATGAAAAAAACAGTATTTCTTGAAGTGGCAGTATTTTCCAGCAAAATTGCGATAAATTGGTTTTGTTTGAAAGAGTTATCTTTAAAATGTATACATTGAGATGGACATTTATTTAACATCGATTCCCCATTGAAACTTTGTGGCTGCAAGCATGGTATGCAAAGCCCTTAAAATGGAACAATGAGATTCAGGATCGAGTTAAATTACAGATCTGAGAATACTGCAAAAATAACTGCTGCTGCCATCGTATTTCATAGAAATAATTGGGATTACCGATGCATTAACCTGTTTACTAGGGGCCATAATTGGTTTTACGACCAAGAATAATTTATCAACACGTGGAAATTAACAGAAAGCGTCCGCTNTATCAACACGTGGAAATTAACAGAAAGCGTCCGCTTGTGCTATCGAAAAAACAAAAAAAACAAAAAAACCCAGCTAATTTTCGAGAACCACATACAGGCTGCCAATTTTAAATCTCATTACTGTGTGAAAGCATGCCAAGCACCAGCAGACAAAGTAATGTCACGTGACTAGTTGAGTGGCAACGGTACCAGCTCATCACGTGTCACGGTACCCTAACTGCCTCACATCCCGGCTGTACCAGCAGCTAACGAATACTCAACTACAAATACATGGCGAACTTAGGAAACGCCTAGTACAGTTTTCGTTTATTAAAACAGCGTATGCAGGTATACGCGCATCTCAGTAAATAAGTGAAAGGTAAAAAAATAATCTATCTACAGCTAGACGTACCACTTTTTTGCTTTTGTTCTATTTATACATATTACAAAACTCAACGTCTCTCTGTCTGTCTGTTAGTGCGCTTATCACTCGAGAGCCACTTTTATGCGATTTACGTGTTTCTTTATTAATTCATAGNTCTGTCTGTCTGTTAGTGCGCTTATCACTCGAGAGCCACTTTTATGCGATTTACGTGTTTCTTTATTAATTCATAGCTATGTTTTCTGGCCAGGTTTTAGTATATATTTTGTAACGTAAAGTAGCATAAGGAATAAGCAGTGACGATAATAGTGAATCAAGTCGGAAAAAGGTTTGCCGCCCGCGCGTTCTCTTGCAATACGCTGTCTAAACCGTTAAAGATAGAACAATATCATGTAGTAAACAATTGTGTAGAAAAAAAAAAGAACTCTGCGGTAGCATATATCTATCAATAACATAAATACTAATAAGCGTTTTTACCATTTAATTTATCAATAAATAAACACGTAAAATCCAAGGTGTTGTTTCCCTATTAAAAACTTAGTATTTATAAAAGAAAAAAAATTAATAGAACTGTCAAACGACAAAAACCTAAACAATAATTCTGTAGTCCACGCGAGCGGAGCCACGGGCACAACTAGTAAAATATATTTTTTTGAAAAATCATGAAAATTGGGATTTCCTGCGCAGTTTACTTAAGGGTCCCGCCTACCTGGTGTTTGAACTGCTGGTTTTTAACGAAACTATTAAACGTGTCCCCAGTATGTTTGCCTACGAAAAGACATCATACTCCAGAGGAGGACGGAATGATAATTTAAAGTTGCCATGCGTGATGTAAATATTATCTTGGACCCCTACAATACAGTTAAAAACTTTTTTTTTTTTTCAGACTGTCTCATCTTAAAACCTACTAGCCGGACACGAGCCAAACTACGTTAGGAGCCTGTATTGACCTTTGCTACAGACTTGTTATCAATAAAATGACAGGGTCGCCGCTGAAAGTCACATAGGTAGACGCAGCACTACGAGAACACCGCACGCCAGTTCAGAGCCCTGCGCGTAGCGGCGATGGCGCTCTTGTAGCGCGCGCCAGTGTAACCCTTATAGCTCCCGCGCTTCTCGGCCAAGAAAGGAGGAAATTGAAGCGGGCGGATGGGCGGACGCTCTGAGGGCAAGGAGGGACGTACAAAGTGACATCTAAAGTTTTAATTCACTGGCATGTAGTATCCTCATACTGTTACTAACCTAATTTGCGAGAAATTCAGCTCCTCGTGAGTACATAACGCAGACTGTGGAGAGATCGTCGCACAGCAAGACGTGACCTCGACAAGTTAAAATTTTTTACTCGAGATTTCCCTTGATTGGAAAATATTCCGTAACCACGAACGAAAAAGGAAATGTTATGTGGATGGGTGGGAATGCGAGTGGTCGGTATCAGATTGCAGTACTTGCTGTTCCAACTGATTGCAGAAGGAAAAGTAACAACGCTACGAATCTACGGTGCTCTCGCAGACTGCACGTTACGTAACGCAAGCAAGTTTCCTTAACCTTCTCAAAGTTACCGCGTATCAAACATCTGAACAGGAACTAACTGGGAGGCGCACCAAAGTTTTCGCCATTTCAAACTTCGGCATAGACTAAGTTTATATTTACTGGGATTCTTAGGATCTCGCAGCACTGTGGTTATAAGGTCAGTTTACAATGAAAAATGTCCCTTATGGACGTGTACGTAGTGAAGTGAAAGTAGGTATTCTTACGAAACTGTTCAGGGTCATCGCGTTACGTGTCGCGTAGGAACACCCTCTACGTGTAGACGTGTATCAAAAGACGTACACTACACGAAATAAAATATCGCAAGGCATTCAGCCAATAGAATTAATGGAGAAAATAAGAATAAGAAGTAATATATTTTATTTACTTACATATGTAATTATAAAACACGTAGTTTTTATTTTACTTTACTCCTTCAAATAATACATCTAAATTATTACATTTGCTAATAAATACCTACTTTACCAAAATCAAGATAATTTCTAGTCGTGTCCGATTGGTCGAAGTAAGTAAGTAAGAACCACACATTTTTGTAAACGTTATATACAGACGTATCTTGCGTACACGAAATATATCATTCAAGACCTCGAAACGCGCGGCTCTAATAAGGCCGACTCTTGGTAGCTCACTACTTGCTTCATCGCCTCTACGCACAGGCGCTCAACTGGCGTGCAGCCTTCCCGTCGGCGACTTGCCTGAACGTGACTCAGCAACGACCCTATATTTATATGGCATGCTAACAAAGATAAAATTACGATGCATGTCTAATGGCAACTCAACTTTCTGTTAGGACACTTAACAGCTAAAACTAATTCTGAGAACAGCTTTTTTCGTTATTTTCACGATCAGAGACTAAATGAGAACTTAAAAACTTGAGTTTGGGCACGAAACATTTCTTAAAAATTTGTTTGTGAGTGACACTACTACAAAATACACAACCATTTTTAAATCAAGCGTTTTCCAAGAAACATCTGCAAAGCTCCGCCAGTCAGAAGTTTCAACTAGTGTCCTTATTTCAAAGGCAACCGTATTTTACAAGGCTTCTATTAAAATAAATTTAAGAAATATAAAATTGTGTGGTACTGTACGACATCGCTCTCGCAGTTGACCCTTCGCCAGCAAGATAGTGACCTACTAAAACAAAACTACTTGAAAGTCAATACAGAAGTATATGCGACGATCATTCCAGACGCTGAGGAAACTGCCTGTGTTGCCTGTACTGCAAATGAAGAAGAATAACTANAGTATATGCGACGATCATTCCAGACGCTGAGGAAACTGCCTGTGTTGCCTGTACTGCAAATGAAGAAGAATAACTAAAGATTAGAAGAAGAATAACTGAAGATTAGTTACCTCCACGTCATTGTTGCTAGCGCGCACACAAGGCTGAAATATTACGCTGAAACATGTTTCAACTGTACGACAGTATGTCGGGAATAAGAGATAAATGTAATTTTAATTACTTCACTTTATACTTTTACGTTGTCTTCATTGAAAATATGGCTTTACTCTCGTCAACAAAAGAAAAAAAAATAGGTAGCTTTCATATACCAGGTGTCAACGTAAAAGTTTCCAGTAATAATTTAAGCGATAACACAGTGCGTAATGTTTAATTTTTTGGTTACAAGGTGTTTACAAATAAAATGTTTCTGTTGTAAAAAGTGAAGTTCATAATTCACATTTACCATATAACTACTTACCCGATGTCCCCCCCTCCTCCCAATTTAGATATACTAAGTCATACAACTGTTTTTATCACCGACTGTTAAAAATACTGGGGAAAAAAACCAGTATAAAATTTAGAATAAAACTGCGCAATAATTACTATAGTTTAATTACNTGTTAAAAATACTGGGGAAAAAAACCAGTATAAAATTTAGAATAAAACTGCGCAATAATTACTATAGTTTAATTACTAAGCGGTCCGGTCATATATGGACAAAGTTTAAGAGACAATATACGTACTCGTAGCACAAAAACACAACAGGTAAAAATTTTAACAGTATTTCTCAGAAAGGTCAAGGTCAATAGGATAATTAATACATAATAGGCGTAAACTTCGAACCACGTGGATACTTCTGTCCTGCTGTGCATACCCACCGAAGACGCTGCCAGAAAATGTGTCAAGCCAAACAAACACGCGAGACAGTATTTTTAATAACCCCACAGAGACAAACTGCCGTTCACGCGGCTCAGCAGCACATCGCGGAACACCGCCCGCACACCGCCCATCAGCCGACTTGCAACGCAGGACACAGCAGTAGCAGCAGCAGCTCGTGACGCCACAGGCAGTCCATTCTCGAAGTATAGTCTGGCTAGGGACATAGTTATTTCCCCTGCACACGTGTGACGTACCCACAGGAGAACTGCCTCGATACAGTAACGGCAACAAATCATCGAGCGGACTGCTAAAACCCTTGCAGCGGAATGTTCAATCACATTTTAAAAATCAAACCTTTGAAAAACCACCCCACGTATAGCGTGTTTGGTTGCGTAGTCCCTTTTGTGTAATTTTATGAACTAGGTGAAGCTTTTTTTGCATGAGGCGGAGGGATGTGCCTGAAGTAGAACCTGAGCAGGGTTTCCAAAAAGTCGGAAGTACCCATGAATGGACCTTGCACGTCATCATGGAACGACAATCGTGCATGTGCCCTACGTCACCCTGGGCGGGCAAAAAATACAAGTACTCAACGCCACACACGCGTGTTTTTAAGGTTTTTCACATTTTATTTGAAAAAAAAATGCAAAAAAAAAAACAGTATACATTTTATTTTTGGTTCACCAAATTTTTCACACAAATGCATGTAAGTGAAAAAAAAAACCAAGTTTGCTACTCCAAATTTTCAAATGCCATTTCTTTTCACTATTTCCTTTTCGCATACTCAACTATTATATACATTTTATGGCTACTTTACAACAGTCGTGCACAAAAAATAATTCATGGGGACAGAAAATCATACCAGGCGAATTACTTTTTTTTTGACGGTAATAACGGTTGGTTAAAAACGGCTTATCAGCTATACACTTATATGCAGGATATCATGCGTCCAGTCACATGCGCTGCACGATGTGACAGTTTTATCTTTAGTGGTTTTAACTAACAATCAGAAGCACAGGCGCTTAAACACACCACCTCTTTCTATACAAGCATATGACATACATAACAATGCATGCAATTTTATGTAATTCTACGCGTATTCAAGAATACTTTGTTATAGGCTGCTAATGGTTACGTCAGCATTTTTGAAAGCCCTGCTTAGGATCTATTTGTTCTGCCCAATTTGTATCCTTCCACCATACGTAATATTAACATTGCCCTGGGCACGATCGCTTCGTTCACGCGCCGATCAAACTGTAACTGGGAAACTGTTAAGAATGCAAATATGTTGCCAATCNGGGCACGATCGCTTCGTTCACGCGCCGATCAAACTGTAACTGGGAAACTGTTAAGAATGCAAATATGTTGCCAATTTGCTAGTTCTTACTTCTGTGTGCAAAAAATAGAGACTAAATAAATTCAGTGTCCACAAATTTCATACGTTAAGATACTATACTCTTGTCCTACATCGCTGCCAGCTCATCTGTGAACATGCTAGTGTGCTGTTAAAATGCATGTAGTTGAAGCCAGAAATTATTTCCAAGGTTCAATTCAAAATTCCTCGTAAACCGCGATATCGTTCTAGGAGTACTAATACGGTAGCATAAATTGAAAGGTGACTCGCTGGACGGGGGGAGGGAGGATGAAGAGTTTCGAACAGGGTCAGTTCATGCCGACCCTGAGCCGCCGAATAAGGTAAACACGATACAAAATCACGCGATTAACGATATACTTGTGTCTCGAAGCATGCAATGGAGCAAAGCATTTCTGCATGGTTTCAAGTCCCTGTTCTATACATATGGCGGTAGTGTTTCCCTTATGTGTGTGTGTTCATTTTTTAACAAGCGTGGATTGCCATCTAACCGAAGGCACTGAAAAGTCGATTTTATGCATACAACATACGAAGTATGCAAGTACGAATAGTGACATTTCAGTACTGAATGACGTGACGTCAAGAGTCACTATATATATATATCAGTCCGCCATCTTGATAGGTGCAGTCCGCCATCTTGGTAGGTGCAGTCTGCCATATTGATAGGCGTCACAGCCACCGTTCGCTNGGGCACGATCGCTTCGTTCACGCGCCGATCAAACTGTAACTGGGAAACTGTTAAGAATGCAAATATGTTGCCAATCTGCTAGTTCTTACTTCTGTGTGCAAAAAATTGAGACTAAATAAATTCAGTGTCCACAAATTTCATACGTTAAGATACTATACTCTTGTCCTACATCGCTGCCAGATCATCTGTGAACATGCTAGTGTGATGTTAAAATGCATGTAGTTGCAGCCAGAAATTATTTCCAAGGTTCATTTCAAAATTCATCGTAAACCGCGAACACGTTCTAGGAGTACTAATACGGTAGCATAAATTGAAAAGTGACTCGCTGGACGGGGAGAGGGAGGGTGAAGAGTTTCGAACAGGGTCAGTTCATGCCGACCCTGAGCCGCCGAATAGGGCAAACACGATACAAAATCACGCGATTAACGATATACTTGTGTCTCGAAGCATGCAATGGAGCAAAGCATTTCTGTATGGTTTCAAGTCCCTGTTATATACGTTGGCGGTAGTGTTTCCCTTATGTGTGTTTGTTCATTTTTTAACAAGCGTGGATTGCCATATAACCGAAGGCACTGAAAAGTCGATTTTATGCATACAAAATACGAAGTATGCAAGTACGAATAGTGACATTTCAGTACTGAATGATGTGACGTCAAGAGTCAATATATATATATAAAGTTCGCCATCTTGGTAGGTGCAGTCCGCCATCTTGGTAGGTGCAGTCTGCCATATTGATAGGCGTCACAGCCACCGTTCGCCATCGTGGTAGAAGCAGCCGTCCGCCATTTTGGTCAATAGAGTCCACCATATTGATAGGTACAGCCATCCGCCATTTTGGTCAGTACAGTCCGCCATCTTAGTAAGAGTCACAGCCACCTTCCACCATCTTGGTTTTTATACGTCCGTCATTTGTTTATACATTACTGGAGTTTGTCTTACACCTTTGTTTGACCGCCATATTTGTTTTTCTGCTTGTAAATTGTTTTAAATTGCTGGTACTGTCCCCAGCACTGCACCCAGCAGACTACTAGGTGTCTCCAATCCCCCCTTCCAATATATTTAATTGACCAATTGCCCCACCCCTGATTCTCATTGGCTTATTGCCCACACCCTTCCAATAAATTCAATTGCTTCGCCGATGTTTCTCATTGGCTAATTACTCGGGTGTTTTCGTAAACCTTCGTTCCAACCAATCGGTGACCTACTTTAATTGCGAAGGCGGACAATTTTCCCATTTTCCCATTTCCTCTTTATAAAACGCACCCTGAGCCCCCACAGGAAACAATCATTTTTCTCGTTCTTAGAAATGTACGCGTGTTGTCAGAGGGATAATAAAATCCTTTCGGCTATCTTGGCATTTGGAAGGGTGAGCTCGCTTAGTGCTTTGGACAAACTGAACGAGTTAACGTACCAGCCGAAAGAAATTCTCCTGGTCTACGCACCTTACGAACTTTCGACCTCATTAAAGTATTTGCCGGTCTACCTGCAGCAGGAGGAAGACCTACCGGACTGCCTTCCGTGCAAGGAGTGTTTCGACGGCTGCAACACCTCGGTTCCCGACACGCCGCATCACAGAGGTTGGTGCAAGGCCCACCGAGCAGCCCTCGCGACGTTGAAGACGCCCTCCCCGTAGAAGACGTCCGCGTGCAAGCTATCTACTCGCAAGCTGTACCAGTGGAAGATGCTCCTCTTCAAGAAATTTACTGGTAAGCACTACCCGGAGTGGAAACCAACCCAAAACACAGGTGCCCGAAGTGTATGGACCTCGATAAAGTTTGAAATGACCTTGTGAAAAAAATCTAAAACTCGGTGTGGGCATGGGAACCTAAAGTTTTTTATATAGAAAAAATATCTAGTAAAAAATGTTTTCCAAATCCAAGGTTTTCGCTTGTTGGTCTCTTACACCATTCAGCAGATTGCCATCTCGTACAGTGAAGAAGACCTGAAAACCAAAGTTTTCACTTTTTTTACCGCTGTGCCCATGGCAGCACCACGCAACAGGCGTACCGCCTACAGACGTACGAAACGCACGGACTATGGTGGGACGAGGGGAATACTCCGCACGAGGAAATTCCGGCAATGCTGGATTTTGACATAANAATTCCGGCAATGCTGGATTCTGACATAATTCCCTATTACACTGTGTATGTGTTTGGAAGAAGCCCAAAGTCCGCGATTCGCAATGCGTGCCCCATCGGAACGAACTTTGTAGATCTTCACAAGCATTGCCGCTGCCCGCCGCTTCGATAGCTCGTTGAGACGTACACCACAAGACTTCTCGAGTGCAAAAATCAAAGATTTTGATGTACCCCGTGCAACGTCGAAGCCCTAAGATAGTTGAGTTAGGATGGATAATCCGTGGTCTCCATGATGAACCCATTGTACAAAAAAAAATTACGTGTTTAATGCCCTCCAAGACTCGGAGAAGAAACACGTGTAAAAAAAGTATTCCTTGTATAATGCAGAATAATAATAATATTGTAATGGGTTTAATACTATNTACTGGAGTTCGTCTCACACCTTTGTTTGACCGCCATATTTGTTTTTCTGCTTGTAAATTGTTTTAAATTGCTGGCGCTGTCCCCAGCACTGCACCCAGCAGACTACTGAGTGTCTCCAATCCCCCCTTCCAATATATTTAATTGACCAATTGCCCCACCTCTGATTCTCATTGGCTTATTGCCCACACCCTTCCAATAAATTCAATTGCTTCTCCGATGTTTTTTCATTGGCTAATTACTCGGTTTTTTTCGGAAACCTTCGTTCCGACCAATCGGTGGCCTACTTTAATCGCGAGGGCGGACAATTTTCCCATTAAAAACTCTTTATAAGACGCACCCTGAGCCCCCACAGGAAACAATCATTTTTCTCGCTCTTAGAAATGTACGCGTGTTGTCAGATGGATAATAAAATCCTTTCGGCTATCTTGGCATTTGGAAGGGTGAGCTCACTTAGTGCTTTGGACAAACTGAACGAGTTAACGTACCTGCCGAAAGAAATTCTCCTGGTCTACGCACCTTACGAACTTTCGACCTCATTAAAGTATTTGCCGGTCTACCTGCAGCAGGAGGAAGACATACCGAACTGCCTCTCGTGCAAGGAGTGTTTCGAGGGCTGCACCACCTCGGTTCCCGACACGCCGCATCACAGAGGTTGGTGTAAGGCCCACCGAGCAGCCCTCGCGACGTTGAAGACGCCCTCACCGTAGAAGACGTCCGCGTGCAAGCTATCTACTCGCAAGCTGTACCCCGTGGAAGATGCTACTCTTCAAGAAATTTACTGGTAAGCACTACCCGGAGTGAAAACCAACCCAGAACACAGGTGCCCGAAGTGTATGGACCTCGATAAAGTTTTAAATGACCTTGTGAAAAAATTTTGAAACTCGATGTGGGCATGGTAACCTAAAGTTTTTTATATAGAAAAAATATCTAGTAAAAAATGTTTTCCAAATCCAAGGTTTTCGCTCGTTGGTCTCTTACACCATTAAGCAGATTGCCATCTCGTAAAGTGAAGAAGACGTGAAAACCAAAGTTTTCACTTTTTTACCGCGTGCCCATGGCAGCACCACGCAACAGGCGTACCGGCTACAGACGTACGAAACGCACGGACTATGGTGAGACGAGGGGAATATTCCGCACGAGGAAATTCCGGCAATGCTGGATTCTGACATAATTCCCTATTACACTGTGTATGTGTTTGGAAGAAGCCCAAAGTCCGCGATTCGCAATGCGTGCCCCATCGGAACGAACTTTGTAGATCTTCACAAGCATTGCCGCTGCCCGCCGCTTCGATNGTGCCCCATCGGAACGAACTTTGTAGATCTTCACAAGCATTGCCGCTGCCCGCCGCTTCGATAGCTCGTTGAGACATACATCATAAGACTTCACGAGTGCAAAAGTCAAAGATTTTGATGTACCCCGTGCAACGTCGAAGCCCTAAGATAGTTGAGTTAGGATGGATAATCCGTGGTATCCATGATGAACCCACTGTACAAAAAAAATTTACGTGTTTAATGCCCTCCAAGACTCGGAGAAGAAACACGTGTAAAAAAAGTATTCCTTGTATCGTGCAGAATAANTTACGTGTTTAATGCCCTCCAAGACTCGGAGAAGAAACACGTGTAAAAAAAGTATTCCTTGTATCGTGCAGAATAATAATAATATTGTAATGTGTGTGCATAAATAAATGTGTTAAAAATAATATATAGATTTTTATTTTATCTCGAGTTTGTCCTGCTCGTGTAACTTTAAAAAAAACACTGTTAGTAAAGAAAAAATATTTAGTACATCAGTTTTGTTATAATTTAAATTAAATTAAATATGCAATGTGACTGTCACTAACATAACTTATATTTATTTTACGTGTATGGACATATTTATTTAAAAAATCAAGTAAGGATTTTAAAACAATTGTGTACGGATGCGCTATACCGCTTTCTATATAATAATGGCTCGAAAAACACAAAAAAAACAGTTAAAACCACTTCGCCACACCTCGTGGTATGCGATACGCAAGGTGAAGGATCCAATGCATGCCCCTAACCCAGATAGACGCTCATCGTTAAACATTTCCTCCCAAGTTTAAAATCAGTACATTTGGAAATTTAGGCAGCGGGAAAAAAAATACCCATACGGTTCATCCACGTGCGGCGATTTTTCTAGCACTTATTGTCCACAATTAAAACTCTTTATACGCATAAATAATGCAGATATAGTAAGTTTTGTACGGAAAAAATTATATACCGCGAGGACACGCTAGTGTAAAGGTACACCCAACACAAGTACCAAATCATAAAAAAACAGTTATCTTCGGCAAACAAATTTATGTATTTTGATACATTCGTGTGCGCTCACTCCATTAAGTTATATATCTGATCCGCTGTAAAACTCCCCCC
>NQII01003576.1:161983-179287 GCA_002778355.1 Clitarchus hookeri
AACACACTGCTACATGACTTTAGCCGAATGAAAAGCGACATGCGAACATGTGTATGTATATGTGTGCGGCCTCTAATCCAGCCGGTGTCAATAGTACTCACTGTTTATGAATTACGCGAACTGAAACATAGTTTTACTCCCGATATGCTAGTCCACCATGCAGATTTATACCACAATACGAATTCCAGCAAAGACACGCACATACAGCTCTCATTCACCACTCTTCAACCTCTTCGAGACACATAAGGAAGGACTTCACAAGTGCGAAAAAAAAAAGGAGCATATTACAGTCAGTGCATTACGGAGACCATGCAATTTTAGAGTAATGTTAATGCCTTTCGAATGTAGAAAATTCATTCTGTGTAAAAGTTTTTTTGTTAATAAATTTTGGCTTGAACTACAGCTTTGTTTATTTTTCGTAGAAATATAATCAGATGAGAAATTTGTTATTAATTCCGGAGAAACCAAAGATACTTTGTGATGCTGTGAAACTAATAAATAAGGGGGGGGGGACGATCATTCTCCACTTGTTCATNATGCGTTATGCTGCTTTCTATAAAGTAATCATGGCTCGAAAAATCCGAAAACAGAGGTGAAACCACTTCGTTTTCCCTAACGGTATGCGATACGTACAGTTAAGGATCCAATGCATTTACCCTAACCCAATTCGGACCGAACGAGTCTAGTATCGAACCCGGGTCCCCTCTAACAAGAGTCTTCCTGGTGTTGACTTGCCGTGCATATATCTGTATTTATTATCGTATGAATTAAAGTTGGCTTGCATGAGAAACCAAAAAGCTGCTGGAGCGACAAGCCTCCACCCGGCGGTCAGTGCGCTAGGGCAAAGTACAATTCAACACCTGGTGCAGCGCGGCTGGCCGTGTACGCGAGCTCAGATTGACTGTACGTGCCTCTCGTTTACTTCTGTAATGCGACTCGTGGCCACTTCTTTAAGTATGCTTTTGTCTTAATAGTGTTTTAATGAGTCTATTAGTCTCGCCAGAAATTGGGATATTTCGGCATCTGTGTGTAGGTTGGGTGTGTAGGTTGGGTATGTGTAGGTTGGGTATGTGTAGGGGTTGTGTGTGTAGGGGTTGTCTGTGTTGTGTGTAGGTTGTGTGTGACGTATGAACAAGTGGAGAATGATCGCCCCCCCCCCCTTATTACTTAGTTTCACAGCATCACAAAGTATCTTTGGTTTCCCCGGAATTATTAACAAATTTCTCATCTGATTATATTTATATGAAAAATAAACAAAGCAGGAGGTCAAGCCAAAATTTATTAACAAAAAAACTTTTACACAGAATGAATTTTCTACATTCGAAAGGGATTAACATAACTCTAAAATTGCATGATCTCCGTAATGCACTGACTGTAATATGCTCCTTTTTTTTTTCGCACTTGTGAAGTCCTTCCTTATGTGTCTCGAAGAGGTTGAAGGGTTGTGAATGAGAGCTGTATGTGCGTGTCTTTGCTGGAATTCGTATTGTGGTATAAATCTGCACGGTCGACTAGCATATCGGGAGTAAAACTATGTTTCAGTTCGCGTAATTCATAAAGGGTGAATACTATTGACACCGGCTGGATTAGAGGCCGCACACATATACACACACATGTTCGCATGTCGCTTTTCATTCGGCTAAAGTCATGTAGCAGTGTGTTGAGACTCTGAGGGGGAGGGTGGGGGGAGTTTTACCGCGGATCAGATATATAACTTAATGGAGCGAGCGCACACGAATGTATCAAAATACATCAATTTGTTTGCCGAAGATAACTGTTTTTTTATGATTTGGTACTTGTGTTGGGTGTACCTTTACACTAGCGTCTCCTCGCGGTATATAATTTTTTCCGTGCAAAACTTACTATATCTGCATTATTTATGCGTATAAAGAGTTTAAATTGTGGACAATAAGTGCTAGAAAAATCGCCGCACGTCCTACTTGGCATACCCATAAAAAAAAGGGCGACGGATAATTTCCAAATGTACTGATTTTAAACTTGGGAGGAAATTTTTAACGATGAGCGTCTATCTGGGTTAGGGGCATGCATTGGATCCTTCACCTTGCGTATCGCATACCGCGAGGTGTGGCGAAGTGGTTTTAACTGTTTTTGTGTTTTTCAAGACAGTATTATTTTATAGAAACCGGCATAACGCATCCGTACACAATTGTTTCCAAATCCTTACTTGATTTTTTAAATAAATATGTCCATACACGTAAAACAAATTGTAAGTTATGTTAGGGACAGTCTCACTGGATATTTTATTTTATTTAAATTACAACAAAACTGATGTACTAAATATTTCTTCTTTACTAACAGTGTTTTTTTTAAACTTACATGAGCAGGACATAAACTCGAGATAAAATAAAAATATATATATTATTTTTAACACATTTATTTATACACACACATTACAATATTATTATTATCCTGCATAATACAAGGAATACTTTTTTTACACGTGTTTCTTCTCCGAGTCTTGGAGGGCATTAAACACGTAATTTTTTTTTTAAATGTACAATGAGTTCATCATGGATACCACGGGTTATCCATCCTAACTCAACTAACTTAGGGCTTCGACGTTGCATGCGGCACATCTATATATTTGACTTTTGCACTCGTGAAGTCTTGTGATGTATGTCTCAACGAGCTGTCGAAGCGGCGGGCAGCGGCAATGCAATGNTATTCTGCACGATACAAGGAATACTTTTTTTACACGTGTTTCTTCTCCGAGTCTTGGAGGGCATTAAACACGTAATTTTTTTTTGTACAGTGGGTTCATCATGGATACCACGGATTATCCATCCTAACTCAACTATCTTAGGGCTTCGACGTTGCACGGGGTACATCAAAATCTCTGACTTTTGCACTCGTGAAGTCTTGTGATGTATGTCTCAACGAGCTGTCGAAGCGGCGGGCAGCGGCAATGCAATGCGTGTGAATATCTACAAAGTTCGTTCCGATGGGGCACGCATTGCGAATCGCGGACTTTTGGCTTCTTCCAAACACATACACAGTGTAATAGGGAATTATGTCAGAATCCAGCATTGCCGGAATTTCCTCGTGCGGAATATTCCCCTCGTCCCTCCATAGTCCGTGCGTTTCGCACGTCTGTAGCCGGTACGCCTGTTGCGTGGTGCTGCCATGGGCACGCGGTAAAAAAGTGAAAACTTTGGTTTTCACGTCTTCTTCACTGTACGAGATGGCAATCTGCTTGCTTAATGGTGTAAGAGACCAACGAGCGAAAGCCTTGGATGTTACAAAACATTTTTTTAATAGATTTTTTTTTTGTTATATAAAAAAATGTAAGTTCCCATGCACACACAGTTTCAAAAAATGTTTACGAAGACATTAAAAATATGTGTGGACACATCGGGTATCTGTTTTCTGGGTTGTTTTCACGCCGGGTGGTGCTTTCCTGTAAAAAGATACTCACATCTTCCACAGTTACAGCTTACGAGTAGATAACTTCCACGGGCATGACGTCACGAGGGCTGCTCGGCGGGCCTTCCACCGACCCCTGCGATGCGTCATGTCGGGAACCGAGATGGTGCAGCCCTCGAAACACTTCTTGCACGGGAGGCAGTCCGGTATGTCTTCGTACTGCTTCATGTAGGCCGGCAAATACTTGAATACGGTCGAAATTTCGTAAAATGCGTAGCCCAGGAGAGATTCTTTGGGCAGGTACGGCAACTCTTCCAGTTTGTCTAAGGCACTAAGCGAGCGCACCGTTCCAAATGCCAAAATAGCCGAAAGGATTTTATGGCCGCTCGGACAACACGTGTACATTTCTAAGAGCGAGAAAAATGACTGATTTCCCGAGGGTGTTCATGGTGCGTCCTATAAAGAATTTTTAAGGGGAAAAATAGTCCGCCCTTGCAATTAAAATAGGCCACCGATTGGTCGGAACGAAGGTTTCCGAAAACACCCGAGTAATTAGCCAATAAATATACTGGAAGGGGTTAGCCAATTAGCCAACGAGAATAAGGGGTGGGCAATAAGTGAATTAATTATAATGGAAGGGGGAGTGGAGGGTGTCAGTTGTCTGCTGGGCGCGGTACTGGGGACAGCACCAGCCATGTATAAACAAATGACAAACGAAAAAAACAAGACTGCGGACGGTGGCTGTGACGCTTACCAAGATGGTGGACTGCACCGACCAAGATGTTGGAATGAGTATGAGGGGAGGGTGGCGTGGGGGACCTCCAGTAATTTAAATTCTTAAAAAATATATTTATAAATTTACTAATTATTTTTTTATTCTTTGGGTTTATTTTTTGGATTCTTGGGGTCAAAGGTTAATGTGAAATTTACATGGATCCAAGATGGCCACCGGCCGACCGGATGACAGCACGTACAGCTCCGACGCTCCGGTCCCAGGTCCCGATGTGCCAAAATCCCCGTAATTCATCTACTGGGGGCATATATGAGAGAGAGAGAGAGAGAGAGAGAGAGAGAGAGCAAGAGAGAGAGAGAGAGAGAGAGAGAGAGAGAGAGAGAAAGAGAGAGAGAGAGAAAACTTTTGAAGGTATCGCGTTCACGTGAGTGAAATAAGATGGAGATGGGGCAACGATGGAAATAAAGAGCGGGAGAATGCCGAGAAACCACGTACGACCTTAAGCGACATGTGCGAAGCGACGAGCCTACAGGCGACGGAAGTGATCAAGTGGTGCGAAGTTTGTTGACAGCGAGCATCGCTGCAGTGTAGAGGGCGACTGGCGGGCGGGACTACTGAACTGGATATGAGCGAGACATTTGGAATGATTGCAATAGACAGATCGAAAATAAGTAAATAATGAGTTTCAATTAAGTGACTAACAAATATAGACTTTGATAAGGCTTTTAATAAAATTGAGATATAAATTAGATATTGCGATTTTTGAGAACAATAATACTGGAGAACGTTGTAAATATTAGCCGTGTGAATAAATTAGTAATCAAATGTATTATTCTTATTTTTATTGAGACCTCCATGCCGCAACATTTCGTGTCTGTACTTGGCTGCTTTGTGGTAAGAGCGCGTGTTACTGATACTAGTCAAGTTCCGAACCAAAAATTGTTAGCTGCACCGCCAAAAAGGATATAATAAACATTTTATTTGCGAATGGAAGGGTTAAAGGCGTGTTCTCGTCTTCCCTCTTTTTCACTGCAGTAAAATTGGCGACCTTGGTGGAAATGAGTACGACCGACACCTTCCTCTGAAGGTGTCGGTCGTAACGCGGTGACACAACATATCCGCGGACAGGGTCGCGACCTCGAGGACTGGTCGGCGCGTCTGTGCTCGGCAGTTTCCCTGCACTGGGGCGATGTGGGTGCGTGCGACACACATGCGGGGTGTGGCCGCACTTCCGGAGCCGACTCTACCCACTTCCGGCCACCCCCCGCGTGGCACGGGCCTCGCACGGTCGTCCCCGAGCACGCACACTCGCTCGCGCAGAAAACCACGCTACCATCACGCACCGCGAGCCAAGTAGGCACATGTTAATATTCACCGCAACAGTAGCGAGCCTTACAACATGCACAACTCTTCTAACATGTAGTACACACACTACCAAAATTATCAGAAACCTACGATTTGAGTTGCGCACTGAAGAAAAGTTGCATCAAATGTTTACACAAAATATTTTATTAGAATTTAGTTATTAAAAAAAAATCGACGAGTCCGCTTTTGACCACAATTTAATCGCATTTCCTTTCAAAATGTCTCGCAAAGCGCATTTTGCAAACAAACAAAAAAAATTAAGCATGTCTACTATAAAAACCATTCTGGTTCTATGTAATAAAGAATTACTAATAATATTTACAATATTTTATTTTAAGTAAATACTTTTATACTGCGGATGTTATTTTTAGAACCTATACTGCCAAAAAAAATTATTAAAAATATTATTTAACATGGGTAACTGTTATTTTCTCCCATACAGCATCACGGGGATCTACAGTTTCCCCAGCCCTTGCATTCCACGGCTGCTGCACACACATCTCACTTCATCCCAGCGACTCTCATGCCACCCAAATCTCTCCACTTTACTCCACTCTTACATACAACTAGAGTAATAATGTTCTTATACAGACGAGAAGTAAATAACAGTGTAAACAGTTGTGTTTTGTATCGTCTTTGTAAAACACAAACCCTATTGGACACAACTGCAAATAACGAAAACAGTGCCTGTGCTGGTTACACGCCACATGCCGGAAACTGCGACCATAACGTAATCGGAAAAATAAGGACCGCAATTGAGGAATCTATTAATACATTTTATTTAAGCTGCTTTAAGTCGAAATCCATTAGATACGATGGAGAGCTCGATTTTCCCAATCACTTTAACTCCTAAAAACATAACTGTTTAAAATATCGATAACATCAATATTGCTGTGTGCCACGCAACTAAAATGTTGCTTGCGATTATTATTAAAAAACACAGAAATGCAGAAGACACAAATAGCCACCAAGTACGGAAGGTAGAAAGAGACTGCACTTTTACGTTACGCTGTTCTCATTTGCAATGTCGACAGGTGACGTGGTGGAAGGAGGGGAGGTAAATATCGTACGATCGTAGTACCAACTTCACCACCCCATTAAATAAAATAACTTCGCTATTTATACCCTCTCTTGAACTATTTAGATATTTTTTTTAACTGTTGCATACCTGTTTTAGACATGTGTAGGTTGTTAATCATTTGCCTCATAGCCTAGAAATTTTTGCCATCAAGCTTCAACATGCAGTAAGGGCCACCCAGCATCTCACACTTCTGTTCAGTCTTATTTTACCCATAGCAATTTTCAAAATGTACATAAAGCACACGTGCACCACTGTGCACCATACACACACTCAATCAGTTATGCCACCAAAACAAAACTAAAACTCACTAATACAAGCGCAAATAGCTAATCAAGGGAAAAATCAAATGTGATAAACACGGATTGTTAAAATAAGAATAATGGTTAAGATTGACATTCAATTCTAATGACAAATTAAAACCTTTGGTGAAGTTATGCTCATGTTGGAACATATGACTACGATATTTTCAGTAATGTCAGCAGCTTAGAGCATATTCAGCGCCCCCCCCCCACACATCCCTTATGTTTGACTACTATAGCGCCGATGAAGTGTGTTATACACATGCTGGTGTGTAAGCAACCAAATAGCTTCCCTGGGGGACGCTTGTCTCACTCAATAAATATTTGTTAGCATGAGCTCTGTTAAATACGTACAACTCACTCGGGCAAACAAGTTTGTTTGGAGACGGATAGATTGGCCAAACAAAAGGGAATTCTGAGTCCACTCCCGTGTGATGAGAGTGTGCATTCAGCAAGCATGATAACATAAGTAAACTACGAAATAACGAAAATGAACTATACGCGCAAGAAAACCGAGCTAGCAAAGTGGAAAACAGACTGGACTACTGGAAAAATTGGAAGAATGTTCAAAACAGACAGTTGCATAACAATTATTTTTTAAGAGGTGGGCGTCATGGTTTAGCTCAAAAAACACGCTTTTAACGAACGGAAACACCAACTACGTGCGTCCGGAAAAACAGTTATTTTTTAAATTACTTAAATTCGAAAACATTATTTACATACAAATGCTGTATTCTTAATTACTTTCCGGGCTTGTTTCTTTGTTATTATCAATGTTCTACAGTACCGCGATGCAGACAACTTTCGTAACGCCTCGCAATATTTAAAGTATGTGTTAAAATAGGAAGAATGTTTAACTTGCAAATTAAATGTAATTTTCTACTATTTCCAAAGGGAATCGCCCATTAAGTTAACACAAACTCATGGTACAAGTCTGCTTACGGGGTAGCATAATTGTTCGGGTTATTAGGTCTACAATAATATAGTAAAACAGTACTCCACATATTGTAATTGTTTGTAGACTCGCTCACCGCAACAGAGTCAACGATTTGGAAACAGGAAACTGGGACAGAACGTTGCGAGTTTACGTCGGCTTACGACGGGTAGCGCCGCACTAACTTCTACGCCCACCACACTGGAACGTATACAATTTTCTTAATGTTGGTATTTGTGTTATCTTCAAATTTGTCAGCTTGTTAGTACAGTCATTCTATACTATGTAAAACATTTGATTTTTTAAACCATTTCATCTTACTGATCATTATGCTATTCCTTCCGTTTCGCTGAAATGTCGCACTACCCACCAAAGGGGGAAAAAAATTGCTTTGTTTTGGTTTTCGTGAACAGCTTTTCTACAAACAAAAACCAGAGTACCAAGGGGAAACGCAAGATGATACTGTGAGGAGCAAGAATGTGGGTTGCTACAGTAGCATGCCAGGACTATATTCGACACAAGAGGGCATGGCGTGTTACCGCAATCCAATGCTGATAGGTCACTATAGACTATACTGCCAACTAGGCACCGGCTACCAGATTTTCTTTGTTATTTTTGTGACACGAAAGGTGTGCTACTTGCTATAATCTGAGGCTCTAGTACCCGGGATGTTGCATCTGTCTCTCTGCCTTATGGAAAATGTTATGACAAATGAAGCGCATAACAAGATATGGAATAAATTTGCCACGAAAATCGGCAGAAGACTAGAAGAGTATGATGCATGGCAAAGAGGACAAATTTCTGATGACCCATAAGGGGGTACTCAGGTAAAGGCTTCTAAATAAGATTGTCGGAGTATCTCCGATTGGCGAGGAGGACAGGTTTTAGAGAAAACCGGTAGATATACCGTGTAACGGCATAACGTAAAGTGAATGGCCCGAAGAAACCAAGAGGAAAGTGCCGTGCATTGTCTTACCCATCAGGGTACAGTTGCAATGCGGGAGGATGGAGGGTGCGCTGGCCTTAGGGCCTAAAACCTGTCTCTCTGCCCCTCCAGCTCTGATATGGTTTAGGTCAGAATTTGCCCTCGTGTCCCACTGGAATTTAACCGTTGTACTAGTACACTGCTTGTAGAGGCTTACTCTTATTAAAAAAATTACAATTTTGTTTTGACATATTGCAATTTACGAAGACTATGCTGACTCAAATATATGCAATTCTTTTCAAACACACGGCGATACAAATTGAGATTCAGATAGAAACTACTAAGCGTCAGTATGCTCACTTTAGTGAGCGAGTGAGTGCAGATATTAGGCGTCTCTTAACATCGTGGTCCCGAGAGCCGGCGAGGGTGGAGCAGCGCCGGAATGCAAGGGTGGGGGAAACGGGAAATCCCCGAGAAACCGCGCCGACCAGCGGCATCGTCCGACACGATTCCCACGTGCGAAAATCCGGGGGCGACCCCGTCGGGATTCTAACCCGGCTCACCTTGAGAGGCGACGAGTAGTCTAACCACCACACCACCGCAGCCCCGTGGCCTCTTTAGGGCTAGTGAAACTCATGACTAGCAACATTACACAATCCAAAAAAATATACTCTTCAGTATTCAAAATGCCAATAAAAATCGTGAAATAAATTACATTATGTAGTATGCAGTGACTCAAAAAAAGTATTCATACACCCATTGTGCTCCTGGTTCAATATAAGGACAATTAAGCTGTTGCATTCATTTGAAAATATCACTACAGTACTATGTTTCACCGTACACGAATATATCACAATAATAAAACAACATGAACCAATACCGTATTGTTTGTCGTCAACTCAAAAATTATTCGTACGATGACAAACAGGACACACTTTTCTACACAGCAGCAGCAAATCGATTATTTGATACTTCGTGTGCACATCCTTAGCACGGATGATCGCCTCGAGACGTACTAAACCTGTGGTGCGTGCTCTGGGAATTCCTCACCACTCTTCCAAAACTAGTCTCTGCACAACTTGCTTGCTAGAAGTGCGGTGTTTCTGTACTTGTTTGCTCAAGTGCTCTATGGGACTACCATCTGGGCTCTGTGGTGGGGTTGGAAGCCGTCGTGGGGCATTATACAATAACTACTCCTTAGTTTTCATTGCAGTGTGTTCAGGGTCGTTGTCTTGTTGGAACACCTAGACCCTTGCAAGGTACAGCTTCTGCGCGCTGTTTTAAAGGTTATGGTGCAACACACCAATATACATGGTGGAATCCACAGTACTTTCAATAAAAGCTAAATTTCCAACACCAGAAAATGTCGTGCATCCGCAAACCATCACACTGCTGCCTCTTCGAGGTTTAACTTTAAGCATAATGTGTTGCGATTGCAGTTCCGTATTCGGCCTTCGCCACACCCACCGTTTGCCGTCTCATCCAGATATATTAAACGCCGATTCATCGGAAAAAAATCACAGTCTCCCAAAATTCGTCACGCTTGTGGTATTCGTTAGCAAATTGTAGGCGTTTTTATCGGTTTACTGTTTTCGGATGTAATGTGTGTAAATGCTGATGCGATATCTTCCGCTAAAGGTGCTTCACCTCGGAATGGTTTTTTACGTGCTAAAGGGATAAGGTTCCGTCATTCGCGGCGCATACAGTCAGCACTTCAGTGCGCCCGGATCTTAGTTTATTTTCTGCTGTCTCTGTTTCCCTGTACTTCTTTAGTATGTAACTGACAGCTCCAAAACCAATGCAGAGGGTTTTCGCTATTTCACTAGAGAGAAACAACTTCGCGTTGCGTCACTGAAAGTCAGGCCGAACATTTATTACGCCCCACTCCGACCACTAACTATCACTACCACAACAGTCTGGCGACTGATGTGCAGGGAAGCCGTCTTTGTACTTAGCTGGAGGCGGGTAACACGACCGTTACACCTCCTCTGCATGTATACTTTGACCATCGCAATGACGTCTTTTCTATCGAACGCTCCGTCCTTCTGGCGGCGCTCTTCCAACTAGTACAACGGGGCATGATGCTCCGCTCCTCTCTGCGTACGACGTATGGCTTTGACTTGCCTCATATACACACACTAAGACTAAACACATGGGTGCGTGGATACTTTTGCGAGTCGCTCTACATGTATTGGGTAGTAAACTTCAGAACCTGCACAAACTTTTGAAACTGGGGCAACTGGCTGCCCCAAACGAAATCTATCGGGTCACCGTGACAGGAGACCTACAACAGGCGATAATCCCGGAAAAACGGGATGCGACAATCCTGACGTCTTTACAGTTATCCTTCAGAAATGAACCAATACTAAATGTTACACCGTCGTAATACTATAACAGGTACTCGCTGCACGGAAATAGCTAAACTTACAATTTCAGTAGGAGTGGAGTGAAGAGATCTGGGCGGCTCTTAACATCAAGGTCTTGAGAGCTGGTGAGGGTGAAACGAGGCAAGTATGGAGCAGCACCGGAATGCAAGGGCGGGGGAAATGGGAGATCCCAGAGAATATCCACCGACCAGCGGCATCGTCCACCACGATTCCAACATACGAAAATCCGGGAGCGACACCGCCGGGAATCGAACCCGGTTCGCCCAAGTGGGAGGCGAGAAGTCTTACCACTACACCACCGCGGCCCCACAATTTCAGTAGGTAGTGGCGTAACAGGCATGGGGAGCAGGGCAAGGTATACATCGTTCCTCCCTCCATTTAGTGAAGGGAGCCAGAATGAAAGCAAACGGGCACCAAACGGTTCTTGTTCACAGAGTTGTGTTGATATATTTTATACAATCATGAATTGTTATCCTAATGTATGTTCGATACTTATATAAATCTTCACTTCTGGGTTACAGATATTTATGTCATTTATGCAGCATGTAATTTAGGTTTTGATAGCACCAAAATTGAACTGTCAAGGGAAACAAAGATGTGTTGAGAGGCGCCTGAAGGCTTGTCCGCCCTCCTGAGTTGAAGCTAAGCTGTTTCGTTACTGTCAGTAGGTACTGTATTTCAATAACTGATACAGCAGACTACTCTTTTACACGCTAACTGAACTGTTTCCATAAATGTTACCCCATGTGGTTTACCAACAATTTAATTGTTTTGGCACAGCGTTTCATGAAAATGGCAGCAAGTTTGTGACAAACTTCGTTAACTTCCACAAATATATTCACATAAATCATTTTAAAAAAATGCAAAACTTTTCAAACTATTATATTTGTTCAAGTAATTTGTTAAAAAAAAATTTATATAAATTTTTTTTATTGAAAAAAAAAAAAAGAAACGTTTACTATTTCCATTAGGAGAGCTATATCAGACGATGCAAATAAATTAGCTCAATTTGTATCCATCAATGCTTTAGAAACACTGCTTTGAAAGCTTCAACTTGCGCAGAAAACGTCTACTTGCGCTCGGCGGCAGACTGCGATTGTTTTGCTACGTCTTGCAGATTTTACGTTCGAGGATGGCAACACTAGTGAGACTATCGGTTTCTCTCTCCCCTACTGCTCTGCTTCTCTGGCTTTCCCCAGGTTTTCTACACTTTCTGTCACTCTCATGAAAAGTGTAAGTGCCTCCGTAATAATATTCTTTCTTGAAAATTTCAGCGGCGACAATGACAAACAAAGTTAATTTGTTTTTCTCACGATCATAATAATGCCCCTGTTGAATAAAATCCAACAAATATTTAACCGTAATCTGCAGATAAAATTGCCGATCATGCCCCAAAAACAGCAATTTCAACTGCAAATGAAGATAATTTAAATATAAAAATGACATAATTTTTATTACAATCGTCAATTGAAATATTTTCTATTGATTAGCCAATAAGAAATTTCCCTGCATGAAGTATTATGCATGCTATCGTGTCAGATGAAAGATTCTACTGTGTAGAATTTTAGCAGATGTGGTATATCCTGGAGGCTGTTCACGGTTAAGTGAGCACTTAAGAAAGCCCTGCCTAGGATCTATTTCTCTTTTCATTCTGTATCCTTCCGCTACAAGAACAATTTAACATCGCCAGGGACCTTATCACTATTCATGCGTCGACCACACAACAATTGTAGAATTATTAGAAACGTAAATGTTTTGCAGATTTGCTAATTCTTACATCTAAATTAATAATAAAAAAAAACAAATTGAATGAAATAACACCAGTATTATGAAATGTTTACCTTACACTTTTTATTCAACTATAAGACATNTTTGCTAATTCTTACATCTAAATTAATAATTAAAAAAAACAAATTGAATGAAATAACACCAGTATTATGAAATGTTTACCTTACACTTTTTATTCAACTATAAGACATGGAACTACTTTCCCTTCGTCGTTACCAACTTTACTGGACGCATGCCAGACATTAACCCCCGCGAAAATATATGCAGGTAAGGACAATAACATTTTTCAAATGTTAATTTTAAAAGTGCTCACTTTACCGCGAACAGCTTTTATAAAAGTTTTCGAACAGTAGCTTTAAAAAGACGTGCGTCGAAAACTAAGCGTTGTCACGAAAGCTGAAATTGGGAAGGAACATACTTTTAATCTGAGAAGTGGCCGATATTCTCATCCTCCCATAGGACAAACAAGTTGTAAGTAGGGCCTCATTTTAAGAATCGGGACAGGATCACAATGGCAGGGAGACTGGTAGAGGGGGGAAGGGGTGACAGTCCAAGACTTTTAGGATGGAGGAGGGGGAGGTGTGTGATAATGTGCAGCGACAGGAGTGCCAGCTCCCGGCCGGCGCAGGCCGCGGGCTGATGCAGAAGGAGGGGTGTACGACGGCGAAGACTCCTCGCGCCGCCACAGCCCTCCCTCTACTATAGCTGGCCCCCAGCCGGCTCAGCTCGCAGGGAAATCACACACTAATAAATTACCTCCCGGAACTGCAAGTCACCACTGCCTCGAGAAATCACGGTGAAAACTCATAGCCTATTCGCTGTTTCTTCATACTTATTCACTCAAACATTCGAAAATTCGAAAATTCACCCCATGAATGACGTGTTTTTTTTTTGTTATATTTAGCCCAGTATCACGAACGTTTTATACTTGTGTTAACATAAGTGTTTTCTTTTTGGTTAATTTTAACGTTTACTTACATTCTATTCATACATTTAAATATTTCATTTAAAATTAATATAATTATAAGTAGATAAATTAGGCGTGTTGGCAACTGCTAGTAAGAAACAGTTCTAGTGCAATATATTATTACAGTGTGGACGCACGCATGTGGTGAGTTGTCACTTCGGCGTAATTTTCCAAACTAGCTTTGTTAGCATGAAGATGACTGTCCTTGAAGCAGAACTTTAGCAGAACTTCATTAAGTTTGAAGTAACCGTGAATGAAGAATAAAATAACCCCGCACCTGCAATGCCGTATTAAGGGGCACCTTACCCCACCGTATTAGATTATTAGTTTCTCTAACTTATGTTTTAAAGGAGAAAAAAATTCTGACCCCACTGGTCACTGACCTTACGTCACATTAATAATTATGCGAAAATTTGGCGAAATAAATATTGCGACATAAATATTAGTTCGTAGTTCAGTAATTATGTCTGCACTGACGTGTGAGGTCAATAGTTACTGGGGTATAAGGGTACTGTCGAATTTTTTTTTTCTAAAAATATAAACAAGCTCAAAAACCCAAGAATGCGATGCGGAGGGGCAAGGTTCCCCTTAAAAGTATGAAGTTTATAATAAGCGAATTCCGCTTTGAGGTTGTTTGGTTTCTGTTTTAATGCATTTGAGTGGAAATAAGAATATCTTATGTAACACACGAAGTTCCCCATTATTTCACAGTTACGCCCGATCGTCGTATGTATACGCATAAGACGTAGGACACTTGCCAAAGTATATAGTCTGTTCGTAGTTCCTGCATACTTTTTAAATCAAACCTTTCAAAAATCACCCCTTGTACGACGTGCTTGTTTGTTTCCTAAATACGTCTTGTGTCACTAGCGTTTTATACTTCTCTCAAAATTGACGCAGGTACCGCCACTGTCGAGGACATGGTGGCTTATCTGGTCAGAGTTAATGTCCTCCAGGCACCGACTAAAAAGTGCTTGGAGGTTGCGGGTATTATAATGAGGTAGACTATCACTGTTGTATTTTGAAGTACGAATATATTGTCTCGTATATATTCACAAATACACAACATCAAAACTTTCGAGGTGCGGTACTGTCATAATTTGTTTACTCGTATTCACGGGGCGAATTCGTGGTTGAGTGGGGCTTCTTTGGACGACGAATTCTATACTTAACTCAGCGGTGAGTGTGGGTAGGCTGTCATCTGGGAATGAGTTCCAGCGAAGTGGTAGGCCGTGGAAGCCGGCCCGCCGGTGCTGATTCTCCCTGGGCTGCTGTTCGGACTCGTACTCACGTCTTCTCGCGATTTCTTCCCGCAACTCTTCCCTTGGCTCGGTGATGATCAACTGTCCCCCCTCTACTCTCGAAACGGGGTTTTTATGCTTGCAAGCCCCCCAGTCTTAATTGTCGGCACGTGGCGCCTTGTAGGGGTGGGAAGGAGGGGAGGGGTGAAGTGGAATAGCTCCGAACAAAGCCTTCCACCACACGTGTCCTCGCTTAATTGTCGGCACGTGGCGCCTTGTAGGGGTGGGAAGGAGGGGAGGGGCGGGGGTAATACCTCGGCACCAATACAGCTCGTCAGTATTTCTTCCGTGGTGCGTATTTTCTGCGTTCAGGCGAACTACACGTGATAATTTGCTGATAACTCGAAAAAGCCCTGCACTCCACAGATCTCGCGGTGGGCGAGAGGTGTCCGGGGTGAAGGGGGTGAAGGGGGAAGGCCTACGCTTCAGCTCCACATGTACCGGAATTTTCCATCTGCCAGGTTCCACGTGCCGCCTCGAAGGCGCCCGCAAAGTGTGCGAGGCGGGGGTGGTGTGAGGAGGTGATGGATGTGAGCCAATGTCGTGCTATAATCCCTGAACCGGCACGCGACAAAATAAAAGTAGAATATTTTATAACTCAACATTTTACTTATTTGTTATTTATAAATTACATTACTTATGACTAAAAAACGGGGAGAAAACAGAGGTGTTGGAAATGCCTGGTAATAAATAGATCTTATGCAAAATATTATTCCAACAAGTGCGCACGAACGTGATGTGTTGTCCCTCTGGTGTAATTTTCTAGACTACGGTAAGCTTTGCTTGCATGGGGCGGAGGAATATCCTGGAAGTAGAACTTTAGCAAGGATTCAGAAAAATTGGAAGTAACCAGAATTACACATATGGCGAAAGTGAATACAAAAGTGCACCCTTAAGCAAGGCTTTCAAAAAGTGAATAATAGCAGTAAACTACCATAGTTTTATCCCGCAGGCACAAACAAGTACCGCATTGCCTGGCGATCAGCTACATCATTTATACACGCAAATTACGAGAAAAAAAAACGGAAATGGAAAAAAGAACAATAAGGATAAACACATAAATGTCGGATCAAGAAATAATGATCAAGTCAGACATCCGACAACCAATGACCCGAAACAGTCAAAATCACAGAAAAAAGCAAACAATCACGTTTCAGGGGTTGACCAAACAAATTTAAATCTTTTTACAAAATGAGAAATTGAAGGCAAATATCACAATTTTATGATGGATAAAATTTATGATGCATTTTTATTACATTTACTTAAGCAAAACAATTTACACTGAGTGAATACATCTTAACACTTTGTAATATTATCTGAAATTTGTGAATTAACAGATAACATCCTCAAATTATTCAAAAAAACATTTACAAATTATTCAAAAAATATCCACAAATTATTCAAAACCGTAATTTTCTCCGATTCCGTGTTGAATAATTTTATTCAGTGAACATTCACTAAAAGCGTGAGTTCGACAAAATTTAATTTTCGAGAGGAATACTTGTTAAACATGTGTACATCGCTATTTATAGATGTAAATAACATTTGAATAATTATAATTACGGTTTATGAAGCGAAGCCGCATAGAAATTTAAATTGGTTACTTCCACAGGATGCAGTTACTGAAAAACTGCACTGGCATTTCCCTGGAAAATGGGTAACTACTTTGAAACAGAGATTCGAAATGCGACCGAGCGAAATATAACGCTGAACTTCACGAATGCCAATCGCGTACCGCAAGATCAAACTTTCGAATTATCTTTTATGATTATGTTTCAGTACGATCTGGTTCAGTTTAGCTGCTCACGTCAGTGGCACTGATAATCCACGGGCTGCTGTTTTGAACGTCGCGCGAGAAATATAAACAGTATGTGAATCTGTAGCTAAGGTTTCGTTTTCGCGTATTAAAACTTATACGATAACTACACTTTCTCAACGAGACCAACATTTTGTTTCGAAAACTTGCTGTCGACAATAGAAACGCATAATTATCTGTCATGCCGAGTTATTTGTCCAAGTCAGTATGCCAAATTGCAGATCACATAATTCAAGAGTATTCAATGTTAGTCGAAATACACCAGCCTGGCCGTACCACTGTATACGAGGACAAAACGTTCTCTCAATATGTTGGGGAAGGGGG
>NQII01003576.1:185159-205007 GCA_002778355.1 Clitarchus hookeri
GAAAGTTGGCCAACCTCCCAGCCCCTCTGCCACTAGCGATAAGGCCGACCAGTTTCTGGAATTCTCCAGCCCCACGACTCGCGTATCTCACTCCGTACTGGAGCTGGACAAGACTTCCGCATGAAAGTAGGGACACTTATCTGCGAATGCTACTTTTTCCTACCTGTGAACTATACCTACAACTTTTTTTCCACGGGATATATTATCCTTCAGAGTAGTGATATATTGTTCCCAGGTGCCCCCACGAGCGATGTCGTGATAGTTTGTACTTAAGACTATAATGCCTCGCTATTCTTTGAGATTTTGTTCCTACAGATGACAGCTCCGGCGGTGTCAATTAATTGAAAACCCATAAATGAATTTTCAATGTCAAAACGGATTTGTTAATTTTTCAAACTTACAATTTCAGGTAATTATGGCTGATGTTATTCAAAGAACTGGATGTAACATTTTTTCGAAAAAAAATTTAAAATATGTTAGCTAAATTTAATTAGCATATATACTTTTGCCTATGAGTAACATGAATACAGATTCGCAGTCTGTTTTTGAATTTGTCGAGTACTCTAGGAATACAGAGACATGTACGAACATGTATTTAAATTACTGGAAATTTACCAAACTGTAATATTTACAACTTATCAAGGCAGACAATTAGTACCTGATGTAAACAATAAAAATATGCTTATGTCTGAGCATCTTAATTCCTTCCACTATCTCCCTCTTCATTCTTACAACACCCATATGAACTCAGACAATTCCAAACTATTCTAATGACTGCAATTTTAATTTGCGCGGTTTGGTGAGTTTATCAGTAGGAAAATAAATTGAATAAACTCGTGATATACTGTACTTTCAATTGTACACGTTGCTGCAGTTAAAACCTGCTTACTCGAAAACTAAAATATAGAAGAGTAATTCTGTTTCTCGGACACGATACAGTATTTTTTTCCCCCTTGAGAATTGTCTCTTCCTGACAGGAAGCGTTGCCTTTATGAAGATTCATGGCTGCTCAAGGTCACCAAGTTAGTGAATAAAGGAAGAGGTAGATAGTCTCGAGATGGTGGATGCAGGGGTCGGAAAAGTTCAGCTGGTTCTGCCAAGCCCCGCTAGGAGTGCCAGTTGTCGAAACCCAAGCGACGGTGGCGATTGCAGCGGTGGAAAACCTAGGGTTTGGTTGACGACACTTTAGTATTATAGAGATCCAATGCTTTTGGTCAGGAAGAAAATATGGTAGTGCGGTGAAGGCCAATATTTATTCATCATTGGCTGTCCTAAACAAATTTCCCTATGTACATTTGTCCTAAAGTAGTTTTTCCTCAAATATGTTTTCTATAAAATCGTTTGTCCTAAAATACATTTACTTTTAAATCGTTTGTCCTAAGATTAGGATAAATTAATTCAGGGCAAACGACATGTATTCCTGTGCATGAGGGCACTCAATACTCTAGAACATTGCGGACATGTGGGATCTGGAGCGAATTGAGGTGGGACTGTATGAACATGTGATACGGACGTTATTATAAATACTGGAATTGTCAAATATGGACATATACATTATAGGTTTTGATACACTATCTATTATGACTGATTTTAGTTATTTAATAACATTAATTTATTTGAGGTAAATGTAAATTGTACGGATTGAAATTTATTAATTGTACACAGCAAGATATGTCAACTTATTGTGAGATATTGAGATAAGAGTATTTTCGTTGTAATTATTTTTAATAAATTAAGAAACTATATTTAACTTTTATTTAATTAAGACCATCCCTTAACGAACCTGGTTTAGTCCACTGACTTTTGAAAAATTGTAACAATAGTTATGATTCGTTTATAATTTACCGGACCCGTGGATTTTTGCCCCATAAGTCCTGAGCCTAACTTATTAACTAGCTATGATAAATATTTTATTTGAAACAATAATATATATGTGATATAAAGGAATTACCTTAAACCCTACAATAATAAAACATCACAATAGACTAAAGATGAGGTGTACCGATCTCATCTTCCGCGCATGTCCCGAGCATTGAACGGCTCACCGCCAACTTCTGTCAAAGTCACATGGTCAGCAGTTATAAATGCGTGCGTTTACATAAAAATGTTTAACACAGCCACTGTCGTTGAGGCTTGTTAGTGTGGAAACTAGCGTTAGGAACGCTCCTCAGGCCAGCCATCTCGGGATCTCCGGGCGACGTCGATCAGAGTGCAAGCAGAACATGGCGGCGTCTAGGAAGGGGAGAGAGAGAGAGAGAGAGAGAGGCCACGTGCATATGCGGCTTGTGTGGGCGTGGCAGGCAACAAGTGCGGGCAAGGCCAGCAAGTAGAGTGCATGCACCACGGCACAGCAGCCTGCAGGTCCTGTCTCCTTCCTGCTGGCTGTCTCCCCACTGCGGCGGCCAGCCAGTCCCGCCAAGACTTGCCGAGCTGGAAGTGCGCATGCCAGCTGCGCGGCGACACTGGTCGGCTCTTCCATTACAACTGTCTAAACCACGCTAACTTATAAGCCTGGATGTTTATGGAAGACCTGATTTGCACTCCCCTCTAACTGCTCAGTAAGTTGTCTCCTGTTTATACCGTAATGGATCAGACACAGGAGGAGCAGTCCTGGTCAAAACCCGCGGCACATAGATGTCGATCACATGTCTAAACTACGAGCCTTCCACTCGGGTTAGCGCATTAATTATGTAAACAAGTAACCACACCTAACCGGGATGAAATGTCGCTGCGATACTGTCTAGTCATAGCTGTACACACCGCAAATATATACTAGTTGTATATTCGTAAATAATGTCTAGTATTTATACTGTGTGTACATTTATTAGTATAGATAAAATTGATAAAACGACGCATCACTGAACACGTGAATTTTTACAGTTCTGATGGCAATTCGTGATCCTACATTGAGGACATTAGCGGAAGACTAGAATCACTGCACATATTTAGTCTATGTATGGAAAAGTTTCCATACTGAACTGGGGACGGAAAATTACATGGCAGCATGGAACCCAGAACCTCCAGAATTCTGGACAGCCACAGTGGAGCATAAATGAATAAACTCGCCAAATTCATGTACCAAAGAGAACAATATACTTACTGAGGAGAGAGGGGCAGACATATACTACTCTGAGTAGGTTAGTCAAGACTGGCTGGATCAACGAGTCTTTGTTAAAATCAAGAGAAATACGGTATAGTGACGCGTGGTACACGAGATCACGTATTAAATCTACACAATCAAGCTCAAAAGTATTGCAACAAAATACAAATATTTTAATATAATCCAAACCGTTAGATTTTTTCAAGTTTGGATTAAAGGTTGCAAACTTAGCTTGCATCAAAACAGGCTTAGCAGGTCGGCATATTACGCGAAGTACGAGTCTTTCGGGAATGTGAACTGTATACTTTGGAATACAACGAAAACTCTTTACACAACGTGCTACACCGAGAACCGACCTTATTTTTAACATTCTGAAATCCGGAGTTTGAACCTTAAATTAATTTTACTTTTATCTTTGTCAACTCAGAAGAAATGTGACTATTTAACGATTCGTCAATCAAGTTGCGCTATGAAAGTTGTTAGAATCAAACGAAATTGCTATCCTGTAGAAATTTCGCTTTGCAGTGTAAAGTAGGCCTAACTGACAAAAAATGAAGTTTCATAAACTCCGCAAACTTCGCAAATAAATAGTAGTTTTCAGTATTTCTACATTATTTCGTAAATTGTGGTTTTAAAATATTTGTCCATAATTTTTAGATAAAAAATCTAATTTACTTAGTTGCCAATTTAAACATTACAGTTTAAATACGATTTCGTAATCCGCTCTCAAAATTAATTGAGAATNAATTTACTTAGTTGCCAATTTAAACATTACAGTTTAAATACGATTTCGTAATCCGCTCTCAAAATTAATTGAGAATCTAATATATATTTACTTTAAAATATAGTCAGTTCCTGCATGGAAGCTTACACATTTATTATGGACGTGTTCGACCACGAACAAGGTAGCCAAGTGAAAATGTTAGTTTAGACAATGGGGTCATTAGAGACCCCATTAGACGATGGGGTCATTGCTCAGAGAAAAAGGAGCGGGGAAGAAATCTGCCTTATACTGATTTCGGCTTTTCAGAGTTCCTTTTCACAGGCTGGCAAGGACCGGGAATCGAACCCGTGCCATCCCGAACGCCAGTCCAGTGCGTTACCACTGCGCCACCTCGATCGGTGTTAGTTTAATGCATGTTCTAACGTTGGAAGTACCGAAGAACCTCCTTTGGTAAGCGAATGACTGCAGAAAGTTCTCTGTGTCGAGTTGCAACTCTCTCCTTGTATACTCTTTGGAGCGAAACCAGGAAACGCATTCTCCAATTAACACGCTGATAAGACAGTTTCTACGGAACGTGTTAACCTACTGCTGGGCCACATCAACATTTTTAAGTTCAGATGCGACTTACAATNAAGACAGTTTCTACGGAACGTGTTAACCTACTGCTGGGCCACATCAACATTTTTAAGTTCAGATGCGACTTACAACGTCTGAAATTGTGGCATGTCATAATCTTTGTGACTTAATGCATGAATCGGAATTTGAGGCACGGACAGTAGTGCCGCGTGAGAACAAAAAGATAAGTGGAATAGCTGTGTATCTATCCAGCATGTAAGAAGATTATTGCGAATCTAACACATNCGTGAGAACAAAAAGATAAGTGGAATAGCTGTGTATCTATCCAGCATGTAAGAAGATTATTGCGAATCTAACACATTTTATAAAAATATGCAAATCATTAAACCGATTGCTGTAAAATTTGAAAGGCAATTAGTGTACAAAATAAAATTCCCTTATAAATGAGGGTAGCCATGTTACACTTACAATAAGAGTGAATAACGAAGTGTTAAAAAAAAAAAAAATGCAATTGAGATATTTGTGGATAACGAATATATACAGATCTCATCAAATATGTTTTATCACTTACTAAAATTTTGAATTGAACGTAACTACATGCGCGGATGAAGTGGTGTCGTTTTGAAGTGTAAATACACGGCTGTTGAATAATCATTTTTTTTTGTTACAAGACGCCCGAGGGGCGTATTTGAGTACGCGAGGGATAGAGGTCTTGATAAAAATAAAATAACTAAATTTTTATTTTTATATATTAACACAGCTATCATTTACAGCGTTAAATATCTCTCTCCACTATTACTCTTTAATTCTCAGCGAGCGCTATTTTACTGTATATTTAAACTCTAACGTCCTTCTTAATGTGGGTTTGCTTACAGTCAGTTGACTCATACTCATCACTAACACGCGCTCAGTCTGTCTGTTGCCGTTATTTGTAATGTCTTTCAACCACGCATACAGTCCAATAGTCCAGTCCAGCACCCTTCACTGCTCTGATGTTCGCAGTCGCAAATTTCCCTGCCGCAGGTCACTTCCGGCGCTATTCGTCGCACAACTACCCAAGACTCCCGACTCTCGTAAACTCTTCCAACTCCCGGGCCTTCCAGACCCAACGTGCTTGCTTTTATAGTCACTGGCCTTGACCTGGAAGGTTCGCCGCAACCCGAGTTATGCTGAGAGAAACTAGGCCAGTAAACCACTAGAAAATTCTTCAGATAATCGCACAAATTCAGTCTGCCGAAGGCAAGGAGCGCGAGAGCCGCCAAAGGGCTTTATCACGGCGCCATGTATAAGAATGCGAGGCGGCACGGCACGTCTTTTTAGCTTCAAACCATGATCGGATTATCGCTTGACTGTCGTTCAAACTTTCCTTAAATACTCGCCGCCCAATATAACATCACTACTCTGTCCTCCACACTCTCTTCGCTCGCTCGGGCGAAGCAAAGCACAGACACGTAACAATACGAACAACGTAATAGCAGTCAATCTGACATGGCATATGAAGAGGATTTTACTTCCTGGAATGAAAGATTTTGTCCGTTATTAATTTGACGCAATATATTTACCGTTGTCGTCGAAAGAAAATGCTTATTCTTACAAAGAATTTTCTATTGTTATTGCTTATTTTATTTTGTCGTATTTTTAGTATCTTGTGAAATTGGTGTGCATTTGAGCTAGGTATTCTGAAATTTACTTGGTCGTATGCGGTCAGCACATACTATTTCAATAACACTAGAATGCCCGAGGTTAGCAACACCACAGCTATTTTTTCAAGAAGTATGTGACATAGACGTGAAGTCTTACGGTGATGACATTGCGGGAGCGACTAAAGATTTTGGAATTTTAACAAATGACGCATTAATATCCTAACATACAAAAATTACTTTATGTAAATACGAGAGAAAAACTTTCTAAAAGACAAACTAAGAAATGTGTTCCAAATAAATATTTTTCCATTAACGTAACCGAAGTGACGTTTTGTACACAATGCCCGGTGGCAAATTATTTAAATGCTAATTGTAAATGAGAATATGGACTGTCTCCTCTCGCAGAACGCCGGTAGCGATGAGACAGGCTGGTCGTAACTCTAGTTAACTCTGCGAGGAAGTGCGGCCTCGACTCGCAGACTACAGACACAGAGTACTATATATTAGCAGCCACGAATATTCCTGTAGCTACTGAGCAGAGAATTCAAGCCATTTTGTAGAAAAAAAAACTGTGTTACGACTCTGTAGCCTATGGCGTTTAGCTGGTGTTAAAACGTTCACAATTTCTCCTGGTAATTTTGTTATTTTCACAAGGACTGCAGTAACAAACTAATATGTTTTAATGGTCTTAAATTCGTGACATTTAAGTATATATAAAAATAACTATAGTCTATTCACGGTAAACGTAGCACTTTTCAAAGCCCTCTTACTTGGAATAATAGTCAATAAATATTTTTTATTTTAGCATTAAACGTTAACTTTCCAGCGCGGTGGAATCTACACACTGTGTTTATTACTTACATGGCAATTATTATTTAAAAAGGTGGTTAAATGATAAAAATGGCCGATATAAAAAAAGTAACTAGGGCATCAAAAGTGCTCACTTTACCGTGAACAGCCTATATCAAAAGTGTTTTCATGAACATTTATGCCAAGTAAATAACTGACCTGGACAGTAACCGTTTGTTCAACCATTCGCTGGCATATTGCGGTTCGTGTATGTGCAGATGACCTAGTGTGCCTAAGTAACTTCTTACCACAGCAAGTTGCCGCCATCAATCGCAGAATATATGTAAAACTTTTAGGTACAGCAATTATCGAACATAATTTACGATTGCCAAAATTTACGCTTTCAAGTGCCATGATTTTAGGAAATAAATAGTTTGCGTGCCTCGCATAACTACGGAGTTTTAGCATGGAGTACACATATCTGCATAACTAACTGTCTCCGTCTGCAGCCGCACATTTCTCACTGCCTTAACTCTTGCACTGTATGGAAATATTACCACGTATCAGGATGCAATTATAGTAACTCGTAGCGTCACTATTATAAAAAGTTGGGAGCTCCCCTATGCATTTCCCGAAAGCGAAGCCCGTTCGATTCCCGGCGGGGTCGCTCCCGGATTTTCCATGTGTGGGAATGGTGCCGTACGATGCCGCTGGTCGGCGGGTTTCCTCTGGGATACACAGTTTCCCCGTCCTCGCATTCCGGCGCTGCTCCATACATAGTTTCGCCCTCACCGGCTCTAAAGGAACCCGGTGTTAAGGGGCCCGCCTGCTTGGGGATTTTTACCGCATTTGGGGCCGAGAAACGCGAGAGCTGTAAGGGCTACACTGGCACGCGCTACAAGTGCGCCATCGCCACTACGCGCAGGGCTCTGAACTGGCGTGCAGTGTTCTCGTAGTGCTGCGCGTACCTATGGGACTTTAAGCGGTGACCCTATAAATTTATTAGTGTAAAGTCTGTAGCAAGGTTCAATGCATGTCTCTAGAGTACTTTTGCGTGTATATAACGCTTATAATTTTTAATACAGCGCTTTGAAAAAGCTGTTTTTGACCATTTTGGAGTGCTCTGAAATGGTGTTTATAATGTGCGTGACGTCTTAAAAGTAATCGACAGACATAGTCTGAAGTATGTGTTCTTTTCGTAGTTTAGCGCATAGGACGCACGTTCAATAGTTTCGTGAGAAAACCGGGATTTCAAACACACTGCAACGCAGTTCGAGCGCCGGGCAGGCGGGCCCCTTAAGAGCCGCCGGCGCCTCTCCACTCTACTCCGTGTACTTACGTGAAGAGCTGTAGGAGCGCTACCTCGGTTGTATGTGAAAAAGCTTTGCCATTCAAGTTCTTTCCAGTACACGTATACACTGTTGCGGTAATATTCGCGAACAGTTTACAAGAGTGTTGCCCTGAAGAAACGTCTTTCTCACGAGGCAAGGACGTCCTTGTAGGTACTTGCCACGCCGTCACGCTATCCTCATTTTTTAACAGCTCGACCTTCAAGAAGTGACTTGGATGCAGAAACATGTGGTACGTGGTAACAATCACGAATGTTTACAATAATTTTCACACAGTGCTGTTTTAGAATCAGTAAGCATTTGAGTCGTTTTTATCTGCTATTTGTGTTTAATAGTATTAATCGCCCTTTCTCAAAACAAAAAAATTACTACCACCCTAGCTAAATGGCTAAACTTTCAACCTTGTGAAAAACTCTTCCATCGAAAATTGCACANAGCGCCGGGCAGGCGGGCCCCTTAAGAGCCGCCGGCGCCTCTCCACTCTACTCCGTGTACTTACGTGAAGAGCTGCAGCAGCGCGACCACGGTTGTATGTGAAAAAGCTTTACCATTCAAGTTCTTTCCAGTATACGTATACACTGTTGCGGTAATATTCGCGAACAATTTACACGAGTGTTGCCCTGAAGAAACGTCTTTCTCACGAGGCAAGGACGTCCTTGTAGGTACTTGCCACGCCGTCACGCTATCCTCATTTTTTAACAGCTCGACCTTCAAGAAGTGACTTGGATGCAGAAACATGTGGTACGTGGTAACAAACACGAATGTTTACAATAATTTTCACACAGTGCTGTTTTAGAATCAGTAAGCATTTGAGTCGTTTGTATCTACTATTTGTGTTTAATAGTATTAATCGCCCTTTCTCAAAACAAAAAAAAATTACTACCACCCTAGCTAAATGGCTAAACTTTCAACCTTGTGAAAAACTCTTCCATCGAAAATTGCACANAAAAAAATTACTACCACCCTAGCTAAATGGCTAAACTTTCAACCTTGTGAAAAACTCTTCCATCGAAAATTGCACACGACCAATTACGAGAACGTCCACGAAAACTGCCAGCAGATAGCCAACTCTTCCATAGAACTATTCATACAAGCGGCCATGCAGGTTTGCATGGAGCCTCCCATTGTGGCATAAAGGGTTTACTGTCGTGGCATACAGGCTTCACTGTATCAAGTTGTTGGTTTACATTTCAACCCACTAAAAGACAGTTCTGTAGCTTCACAACTCTTCCGCGCAGTTGACTCATTGGTGTTTGCAATACGTTCACTAAACCTCGCCGTCACGGTTTCTAATGGCTCTTGCTGTGTACACCGAGCATGCAAAATTGTGATCGAATTCCAGCACACACAGCGACAGCTCACAACCCGCCCTACCACCCCTCCTCCCCCCCNCCCCCCCCGGGCAGTGCCCGGCCTCACCTGGGAGCAAACCGGAGACTCCAGTGGAGGAAGGTGAGTTGCGGAGCAAACCTTGAGTCTGGTGTAATTTTGAGCGCTCGTTGACAATTTTATCGCAGTCAAATGCTGCGTAAGGCGTTTCTTACAACTGGAATAGAGGCACCGTCTTTTCGGCATATCTCTTGTAACAGCATTGTAGGCCCTGGGCAAACTTTACATCTCACAGGGGGAAAGATACTGCCGCTGCTGGAATCGTTTGACCTCTCCTACTCCCTTCGTTCCAGAATCATTTGGATCCTGATTCAGTCCACGATCTTCGTGAACGTGATGCTGATTTAGAGTCGCAGCTACGGCAGTTTCGCGTAACTACCGTCGACTGTTCGGTGCCTCAGCTATGGCAGTCGCCCAGTAAACTCTCAGCGTAGCCTGCGCTAAGAACGTCTCGGTTGTTTGAATGACAGAAAATATCTTTCGCGAGTGGTGCGTGTGGGATGTGAGAAACAGAAGATTATAGTCTATAGTCTATTCGCGATTTATTCACACTTTTTGAATCAGAGCTTTGAAAAAAAAAACACCCCATGTTTCACGTGTTTTTTGTTGTTTCCTAAATATGTCATACATAAAAAGAGTTTTATACTTGTTTTGATATAATAGTACCTTATTTTTGTCTAAATTTTACATTTACTTAGATTGCCTTGAACCTTACGACTATTCATGGGTCAGTAAAGTGGAAACTTGAAACTCTAGGAACTTACATTTGTTACNGATTGCCTTGAACCTTACGACTATTCATGGGTCAGTAAAGTGGAAACTTGAAACTCTAGGAACTTACATTTGTTACTGATATACCAATTCGTATTCTAAGATTTCTAAGCCAAAAAGTTAGGGTTCAACGTTCCGTCGACAGAGAGGTCATTAGAGACTGAGAAAGCTGCTCAGAGAAGCAGGAACGGGGAAGGAATCTACAGTGGCCTGTAATGAGGAATAATCCGAGCTCCGGGCATTCGCCTGGAGTGATTTCGGGAAGCCATGGAAAAGCCGAAATCAGGATTGCCGGACAGGTATTAGAACTGAGGTCCTCCTGAATGCGAGTCCAAAGTTCAACCACTGCGCACCTCGCTCGGTATAAAGCAAAAAGAAAATTCTACTTAATTTGTCGTAAATTTAAACATTGCACTCTCAGTACGCGCATAATTGAACTGTTTTACTTAACTCGCTGCCAACTTAACTGGGAATCTGCATGCCAGTGTGTACGGTAGCATATATGCATTTAACTGGCGGTGATTTTTTTGAAACGGTTTCAGTACTGTGGCGACTTTGCGCCAACTGACTTTATGCAAAGTTAATTTTGAAACTGTTTTAGGCCAAGTGACATGAACCCTAAATTACTTTGTTCGCAGTGCGATGGCACAACTGGCAAATATTTGTGATTACAACCCACCTTATTTTGGGCTAAAAAAAACTCCAAAAAAGCAGAAAACCTTTCTTATAGGCCTAATTTCTTTCCTTTTATAGTCTTATTTACGTACATCCATCGTTGCGATCACGAGTCCAACCTATCTGGCTGGGCGGCAAAGGGCTCCTCAGCGAGGAGCCCAGGCCAGCACGTAGTACTCCCGTGTTTCCATTGCATTAGTGAGTTCCCTTAGAGAGCGCTAGTCCCAACAAGCAGCAAACGGCGTGAGAGCGGAAGTTAACTATCCCTCGCACACGAGGGAAGATCCCATCCTCCGACGGTCGCCTTCATTGTACAGCAGTCGGTGTGCAGCCAACCAGGACGTGTGTGTAGCGTGTCCTAGACCCAGAGGCAGGGGAGCGCTAAGGACGACCAGACACGTCAACACGTTTCTCCTCACTATAGTCTATTCGCTGTTTCTTCACACTTTCAATCTAACCTTTGAAAAATCACCCCACGTATGTTCTTCTAAAACTTATACAATAATCAGAAAGTTTTCAGAAAATTTTCTGATACTTTTGTACTTTACTGTCCAACGCGTTTCACAAAATAGAGGTATATTTGGAATTTTATTCCGCCGCAACGTACTCTCTCTAAAAAAAATTTATAATGTCCTTTGTAGTCCCAGCAGTATTTCTCACTTCACTGAGAGTATTCAGGTCATTAATGGCAAGATTCAATACATACGTGGCTTGCACAGTGGAAAAANCATACATGGCTTGCACAGTGGAAAAATAGGGCTGAAGGATATTAATCATTAATAATTTTCTGAACACCACCTATGTGACCTGCCATTGCAGCACACCCGTCGTATCCTTGGCCAACAAGTTTATTTAAATCAAAATTACAATCTTGCAGGAAGCGAATAATAGTTTCCGAAATGGATTTTGCGTTCAATTCTTGTACCGGTACATATCCAAGGAATTCTTCACAAATTATTGGTTTTTTATCATTTTTATCATAACGTAGATAGCGAACACCAATCGATAATTGCTCTGTGCCACTAATATCAGCAGCCTCATCAGCCAAAACCGAAAAAGCCGAAGCATGTTTCACCTCTTCTATTATTTTGCTTTTCCGAACATCGGAACAGATTTCAATCAATTCGTTTTGAATTTGATGTGATATGTATAAGGAATTTTTTGCTCCTGATTCTAAATGATTCTTCAAAATCTCGTCTCCCGAGTCAACTCGAAAATGTAGCAGGTCTGTAAAAACAGAACCCTCGTCCACTTTCCCACGAAGTGGAAGGTCATGTCGCCCGCAAATTAAAATGGTTGATACGATAGATCGAAATTTTAAACGATTTTCTTCAACTTCCTTGTGATATGCCGTATTTAAAGATTCATGAACGCTTAGTCCCCTTCTATCCATGATCTTTTAAAATGTATTTGACGAAGCCAGTGCGTCACAATGCCACTTACTTGTCACATGAGACTGTGCGGCTTCATGAAATTTTTGATATTTGAGGCAAGGAGAAACTATAAACTGTCCTTGTAGACCGCGCTGCACTGGAGGCCGAAATAAAACACATATCCTACACAGAGGTCCCTTTGCTATAGCTGAGTAGGCTAACCACGGATATGTTGTAAGCCATTCATGTCGGAAAGCTCGTTTAGCATCAAGGTTAACGTCATTTTTAAAATTGTACGTTTTACTAGGGTTCCAAGGATGTCTTAGTAATTTCAAACGTAGATCATCATTGACTTGATAACCGAGGTCCAAACACAACCCAATATCCAATAATGAATTAGTTGTGCTTCTGCTAGAAAAATCGAGCGATGCATCTGCTTGAAAATCTTTACGCGCAGAGCTGGTACCTTTAAGCAAAAAGGATTCTTATATAATAAATAAACTAATCAATTAACGCATTCAGAAAAAAAAAACAAAAATATTTCATGAAATGATATGATGTATACTTTACCAATTTTTGTGATAACAAATCAGTTAACATTTAAGTAGTGATTTTAAAAGTTTTTATTAATTTATAAAGCTTTCAATTTTTAATGTATATTTTTATAACTTCTATACATAATCATTCTAGAGAAAATAATACAAGAGTTTAAATAATGAATGATAAGTTGCAAATTTAGTTGAGACTTTTTTTTACTATGTTTTATGGGTACTGGTTACTATTTTTTTTCTTTCAGTGTAGTATAACAAAAATGTGAAGTATTTTCTATTATTATTTCGTTGTTTTTGAGTCTTATTTTCCTCTGTATGCGGATAATAAACAATACATTAAATGATTTGGGCAGAAACACCAAAACAACATACCTGGACTATCTAGTCTGTCTCATAGGCCGGACCTACAGAATTATACTCCACTTACACCTTCATCAGAATGATGATTAAGTTTTTTACACAAAAAAGTCTTATGTCACTCATAACTTGAACAAAAATTAATAAGCTACACAACAAATTACCTAANAGTTTTTTACACAAAAAAGTCTTATGTCACTCATAACTTGAACAAAAATTAATAAGCTACACAACAAATTACCTAAGAAGGACTATAAATAGAGTAGCTGTTTAAGCAGATTTATTACAGACAACTGATTTGCGCACTGTCGACAACTAAAATTATTAATAGGTACAGGTTTTTAAGGCCCGAAGGCCAGCAGACCCTCCATCCTCCCGCACTGCAACTGTACTCGGTACAATTAGAACAACGTGAACTGACGCGGTCGCAGGCGGGAAATCCCCCGCATTCCGTCGCGCGGCAGCAGGGATTCCCCGAGCAATAATGCCAACCATCGACTACAGAGATTAAGTATGTTTTCGATGAGCGAAATATATTCAATCAAATGCCCGCGCGATTTGAATTTGACATTACATTTATCTACATAATATACATGTATAGTTCTATATTTTATATTTGTTAATAGTATAATGTGTAGATGCAGATGCACCTCTCTGAAAGTAATCCTGGCGGCGCTCATGCTTGAGTTCATGTCAGCTGTCGTGCATTCTCCGACCTTAATGCAAACGCGAACGGATGATTATACAGACTTAGGATTTTCGCATACTTGTTTGGCAAAATGGGCCTCTTGCAAAAAGAGACTGGAATTTAATTAAATATTTCAAGATTTTTGAGCACATCTGACAAACATTTTGCTCGACTTGCTGTGGCCATTGTGTCACCTCAAACTAGGTGACAGCGCGCTGTCGTGATTGGCTAGTGGGGGGAGTACTAGTGATTGGCCGACCTCGAGAGGCCGAGAAATCCCGCGGCACGGTATTCTGTCGGAGTCGACACCGTTCTACCGCCGTAGTAATGTGAACATGTGAACTGCCCCAAAAATGTACAACGTTGAATACCCTGGCAGTTAGTCACCCGACACTGAATATGGCCACCACAGGCGTAACTTTGTGTGTTCATTTACGGATACTATTCTACGCAAAACTTAATTAAATTTTAACCTGAACAGTGTCGCAAGTTATTAAACTAATGACCAGATAGTACCTGTGAATGATTTAATATTATCCCCATGCATCCGAACACCTTCGGTATCTGAAAGGTGGAAAGGAGAATATTCCATAAAAACGAACCTGTTCCCTTTTATATTCTCCTACAACGTAACTGTGCTTATGAGAAAAACATATATTCGATTAAATGTGAGGCAGCATTATAAATTACATTAGGTTTTAAAAGTTCAAACAGAACAAGTTCATTAACTTCTCTGTCAAGGTTTAACAGGTTTAGTCGAATCTTTGATTATACCACTAGTGAAATCACACTAGTTTCNCATTAACTTCTCTGTCAAGGTTTAACAGGTTTAGTCGAATCTTTGATTATACCACTAGTGAAATCACACTAGTTTAGGTTTTCCCACGGTTTACCGACACCAACCGAGGCGAATGTCAGGAAGGCTTTCTTCGTTTCCACTCCCGACTGTCCTTCCGCCCCTATTGACATTGCTGTTCACACGTTGCATCATATATACAAATATCATTCCGGAAATGTTACATTGATATTTATGAACACTTTCATATGCATAAGACTGCCAGTTTGTTCGTCTCCAAAATCATCTGTTCCACCATTTGTAAGGTCGGCCCGCGTTTTTATATCCATTTAGTTTCAAAGTTCATATCACCTTGATAGTCTGCTTGTTTGCATCCTATATAACGAGTCTACTATTATTGTATATCTGCATTTGTTCTGTCGTCTATGTTACTTATCCCTAAATGTTGTCTTGTCTTATTTCTTTCCAGATTCTATCTAGTGTTTATTTTACTGAACCTCAGTTGTGACTCGCAATCTACAGTATTATTCCAATATCCAAATTTTACTGCTATATCGACACAAAAGGTAGGTTCACCATCGTCTTAAAATTTATCATAGAATATTTTCTTGTTTTATTTGTTTAAGGTTCTTTTAATTTTCAACACATCTGATTAAAGTGTTCTATTTTGCGTTTCATGTGTATTTTTGATAGGCTATCTGGCAACCCAGAAAATTACAACTACAAAATTGATGACTATTTAATTTATGTTTTTTTTTTCTGTACGGTGTGTTTCCTGCAAACGGAAGTGGCTTGGCTTTATAAACTGCTATATTCATTTATTAGTAATTAATGATTCACAATACAAACTATAAACGTTTAGAAGGTTTGGAATAGTAGCTTTCAAGCAGATCGAGTCAGTGGCGTTAATNATTCACAATACAAACTATAAACGTTTAGAAGGTTTGGAATAGTAGCTTTCAAGCAGATCGAGTCAGTGGCGTTAATGCGAGGGAGGGAGGTGATCAGGATGATCAATCAGTTCCCCCCCCCCAATCTTTTAGAGGAGTCAGTGTGCATGTCAGCGGCACCCACTGAGAACTACCGGCGGGAAAACAATTACAACGTGTCTTATGGAAATATTTACCTCGATGCCTCTCCATCAACACAACTTAGCTACTCGCGGCACACACCATAGATACTGTGGTCGGCCAGGAAACTAGTCATCTCGAGTCTAGCCCCTAGTGGGTCAGCGGCTACAGTACACTGCACCGTCTAATATTAGGCACACTGTTGGAAAAACACACACACTCCAGGAGTTTCCCTGTCTATTTACCCCCTCCCCCCTCCCCAACCTCAATCCTAGGAGGCCGGAGCTGGTTGGGGACGCGATGTCTGCTAGTGACCAATCCATTCCGCCCGGCGCAATTCAAGTGCATGGGGACTGCATTTCAACAGCACCTGCGGCTGCATCAACCCGAATTAATAATAACTACCTCCAACAACCCCACGAGCATCCTGAAATGGAAACTGAAGCAAGTATGTACGAACAGCGAGAACNCATTAACTTCTCTGTCAAGGTTTAACAGGTTTAGTCGAATCTTTGATTATACCACTAGTGAAATCACACTAGTTTCGGTTTTCCCACGGTTTACCGACACCATTNTCTGTCAAGGTTTAACAGGTTTAGTCGAATCTTTGATTATACCACTAGTGAAATCACACTAGTTTAGGTTTTCCCACGGTTTACCGACACCAATCGAGGTGAATGTCAGGAAGGCTTTCTTCGTTTCCACTCCCGACTGTCCTTCCGCCCCTATTGACATTGCTGTTCCCACGTTGCATCATATACANCGGTTTACCGACACCAACCGAGGCGAATGTCAGGAAGGCTTTCTTCGTTTCCACTCCCGACTGTCCTTCCGCCCCTATTGACATTGCTGTTCACACGTTGCATCATATATACAAATATCATTCCGGAAATGTTACATTGATATTTATGAACACTTTCATATGCATAAGACTGCCAGTTTGTTCGTCTCCAAAATCATCTGTTCCACCATTTGTAAGGTCGGCCCGCGTTTTTATATCCATTTAGTTTCAAAGTTCATATCACCGTGATAGTCTGCTTGTTTGCATCCTATATAACGAGTCTACTATTATTGTATATCTGCATTTGTTCTGTCGTCTATGTTACTTATCCCTAAATGTTGTCTTGTCTTACTTCTTTCCAGATTCTATCTAGTGTTTATTTTACTGAACCTCAGTTGTGACTCGCAATCTACAGTATTATTCCAATATCCAAATTTTACTGCTATATCGACACAAAAGGTAGGTTCACCATCGTCTTAAAATTTATCATAGAATATTTTTCTTGTTTTATTTGTTTAAGGTTCTTTTAATTTTCAACACATCTGATTAAAGTGTTCTATTTTGCATTTCATGTGTATTTTTGATAAGCTATCTGGCAACCCAGAAAATTACAACTACAAAATTGATGACTATTTAATTTATGTTTTTTCCTGTACGGTGTGTTTCCTACAAACGGAAGTGGCTTGGCTTTATAAACTGCTATATTCATGTATTAGTAATTGATTATTCACAATACAAACTATAAACGTTTAGAAGGTTTGGAATAGTAGCTTTCAAGCAGATCGAGTCAGTGGCGTTAATNCGGTTTCAAACCGGTTCAGCCCACTACTGGAAATCTCAGACGGTAATTCCCAAACAGCACCTGGCCCTTCAGGTCGCCCACAAACCCACACACAGCCGTGGTATCTGACAACATGCAGGGAAAGAAACAAGTTTGCCGTATTATAGTACCTGACATCAAACAACACCGAAGTGTGGTGCAATAGCTAGGCTTCATTTCGAAAACCGGCTTCACCTTATACGTCACCCGCGACGGCATTAAAATTCACATTGTAACGACTGACCTTGCCATTTTCAAGGAAGCAGACTAACTGTTAAAAAACGGTTACCTAAATTACTACACATTTAGTAATCCAACAGAACAACCCCAGAAAGTGGTTTTCGACCTAGCGCCTAGCACCGAAAAAAACGAAATAAAAATATATCTTGAATACCGCGGCTATGAAATTCAGAAAATAGACCAATTTCATAAACAAGTAGTAGACCCCAAAGATCCCAAGAAATTCACATTGCAGCCGCAACGCTTTTTCTGCGTAACGACCGCGCAAGACAAAACTCTCCCGCCCCTGGAATCAATCACCAGGCTGAATATGACCGTGGTGCACCCACGCGTCTATAGGCCGCAAGATGTTCNTCTCCCGCCCCTGGAATCAATCACCAGGCTGAATATGACCGTGGTGCACCCACGCGTCTATAGGCCGCAAGATGTTCCACGTTGCAAAAACTGCTCGGCAATAGGCCACACCCACAAATACAACCGAATGAAAAAAGTCTGCCCACAATGCACCGGGCCACACGTCATAGGCATCTGTCCCAAACGAGGCGAAAACCCGATCTGTTGCAACTGCCAGGCCAACACCTATAAACATCAAAACTCTGCCCAAAATGCATAGAACAGGTTTAAAAACGCCAAACTCAAGCTGACAATTTCAAGGCACAGCAACAACAAACATCTATGCCAGCTTCAGTGCCGGCTAGAAACCTGGCTAATTATCAGAACCTGCCTTGAAACCTCTCGTACGCTCAGGCGTCCTTAGGATTTAAACGACCAGCTATACTACCCACTCTACCCCCAGCAATGCAGGTCACACAAACACAGCACTCTGCCAGTCCAGACCTGACAAACACAACCCTTGGTGTGCCGGGAGGACTTGGAGAGGCACTCCAGGACATGAACTCGCTAATGCGGTTCTCGCCGGAGTCTTACTTCATAGCCACCCTGGCAATTAAACAAAAATACAAACTCTGACGAGCGAAATAAACGCGAATATTTACCAGACACCAATTGATCGCAGCACACTCTGTTTGCAATTAAATAATCCCTGCTGCACTCTGCAATAAAAAAAACTAATAAAGTCAAGATAATTCTTACATATCTAAAGATTTTTTATATTCAAAATTGTTCATTGCAAATAGACTGAAAGATCTAGTTTTTTTTTCCAGATGTTAAAAAAATTGTTTATCATATAAAAAGCCAAATAACCCAAAAAAAAAAGTTATTTTCTACTCCTTATGTGACAAAAGAAGTCATTTCAGTTATATAGCAAGCCCAATTAGATAATTTTAATCTTACCGATAAAACTTTTTACTTTCATTAACTTGCTCCACGTAAGAATACGACAGTGCTGCCATCTCTTGAGTGGCAGATGAAGTCTCGCCTACCGCGAGACCTCTCGGCCAATCAGACACCTCGGACCACGTGAACATAAAAGTTACAATTCCTAGCTCGCTTTTCAAGCATTCCTTTACAAAACTACGGATTTTTTCAAAGAAATATTGAACTAGCAAAGTATTAAAAACATAAATTACAAACCCTCAGCATCTTTTTGCGACCTAAAATCGCTTAAAAACAAGATTTTTACCAACTTTCAATCGCTCGCCAGAGTAACACGGACACAAGAGGAAAAACGTAACTTAAAAACAATTAACTTCCTCAACAGACACAACAAATGTTCCTTTTAAAACTTTAAATACATTTTCTATGATTTATTTCTAGTCAACAGCACCTTCCAGTCACGCTTATAAATACCAGTTACCGCTAGTAACTGGTTGGGGAAAAAACTAAAATATTAAACAATTATCCCTTTTCCCAGACCACGCCCTCGCGACGTATCACGATTTTACATTCTCTTCTGGCAATTAGAATCCACTTCCTATATATTGTCACTACTTAACCACCACCGAGTCAACTCATGGGCTTGTTGGTGGGAAAATGAAAGTCCTGCAGTATTCAAAGTTACTGTTTTCACTGAACAACGAGGTGGGAGTTTGCTACTCCCACCCCCCTTGCAGGCAGGGGGAGTATGGTAAACGTTAACAACCCGTATACCGGGGAAACCTGTTGGACAAAAGCAGCTGCGGTGAGGAACTGCCTTAACCACAGATCGAGATGTAGCAATGGGCGGAGGGGCCTAGCCTTTCCTAACCCACTGCATT
>NQII01003576.1:206266-239273 GCA_002778355.1 Clitarchus hookeri
GACGGCATAGACACCGTAAAAACCCTCCCAACAGGAAAGAAGTCCAAAACTTATTCATGCATTAAAAAATGCTAAAGGAGGCAGCAGGTGTGGATTCCATGCTTTTTAATGTGGAGTTGAAAATCTACAAGAGAAAGAGGCGATGCTGTGGACGCAAGCGTCCTTGAGGGGAGACTGCTGTCAATATTTCTGTGCAGGCGCACCTGCACAATAATATTGACAGCAGCTGTTGAATGCAGCCCTCCCTTCCCCTGCTTCTCGTCGTGGAAGTCGGCGAACTGGGCAGCTCAGTCATGGCACCTACTCCATCTTCACTCTTCCGCGCTGACACCAGGATCCCCACGCCAAGGGTGAAGGCAGGGAGCCCAATTGCAGGGGGAGCCACCCCCTCCCTCTTACTTCAAAGTAGTCCGTCGGTCTGGGGTGAGCACTGGCTCGGCGGGACATCCAGGACCTACCACTGCCGACAGAGAGCCTTTTAAGGTCGAGGAGACGTGTTCCACAAGGTTCTCCGCACCTCGACGTGGCGCCCACATATCTCGCGCTATCTCTCCCGAGTCGTCGACCTCCAGCAGGCGCGGAGTGATAAGCAGGACGTGTGGCGACTCCTGCCCCCCNTCACAGCACACGGATGACGTCTTCGAGAGGAACGTACGCTGACCCTGACTGACGGAAACAAACCACGTCGCTGCACTTAACTGTATTTATAGCTGGTTCGTTCGAGCAGTACTTCTCAAATCAACATGTACAAAATGCCTCGCATGAAATTGCCTATCTCGTAAAGGAAACATACTGGCAAGCTCTCGGCTCCATTGCCGGTGGTGTAGGAGAAGCAGTTTACCGTCAAGAAGTATTAAAATTGTCAGATATCGTATAACATTTTTGACAATAGCAGGTATGCTATAACTTCTGTCTCATGCACATAACAATAAAGACAGGCATGCCAGTGATATATCTAGGTTCATAAAAATGTTTCACTTTATCGCTGCATAAAGTCATTGGGTTATGCGATTAAGAACGCAAAAATAGGTAGAAAATTTTGTTTTTGTGAGGTGTTTTCAAAAGTGCTCAATTAACGGCCAACAGAAAATTAATCATTAAAAATTATATTTGTTTAACTCTATAATGCCTATTCCACGGTTAAAATAGTTTTTCACATACTAGGAGCGAGTCTATGGACCTGTATTGTCATGAAAATGTTTCCACACACAAGACAAGAAAAATAGTGTACCGAGAAAAGTAATTGATCGATTGTCTTAGTAGTTTTTGTAATGCTATAAGGTTAACTACTGTGGTGGTGTGAAAAGTGTAATATTCCTTATAAGTAGAACTACGTTTCCTAGCAGCGTACCTTTACGCTGAATCATCTGGCAGAACTTGAAATAGAAAACTAAGTTTTGATAGAGACGCATTTACGATCTTAAATTGTAATAGGTTTTCAACACTACAGTAATATGAAATCCCCTTGCTCCTTCACAGCCTAGTAACCGCGATAGTGTCGTCGCGCAGCGCTCTTTATTCTGTTATCCTTAAAAGCGGGTTTCGTGATAAGCCTGGAAGGTCACACGTCGAATCGGTTCCAAGTGTCATAACAGCGGTGAGTCAGACTGTTATTTCTGGCGTAGAGCGCTTGAGTAGAGCCCCACCCCCCTATTTCTGTATATTTTAGTCACTATGTTTATCACTTGAACAACATTGCATGTTAGTGATACGTTATTTGGCGAAACCAATCCAAAACCAAATCGACTAAACACAACACTGGTGGAGGCGCCTCACGCTTCCACCTCTTTGCTTAGAGTGCGCACCTTTAGCTACGTGCTTTTAAACACTACTAATTATTAATACAGATCTGTCCGAAGCCAGAACTAATATATAGAATAGGCAAAATAATCAGGCAGATAGATGTCAGTCACCGATACATAGGACAGATGAATTATTACGGGACAACCCTAACCTCTTGACAGAGTTAAACACCCGATCTACCAGAGTAACGAGGGCTCTCTAAACAAAAATAATAGAGAAAGGTTCAGCTGAAACAGATAATTTACAAGAGCGGCAGTCTGTGCAAGTTAATGCTCGTCAAAGCAATTTAACTGTGAATGAATACTACGATATACGCACACTTACACTTCAGGAGTATGAAAATATTAAATTAGAGAAACAAACTAAAATGGCGGATGTACACTAAGTCAAGGTAGTTTTTTCCAGACCCGGTAAAATTCCTACATTTTCAGGTACCACTGAGCAGGATGTGGACGAATTTGTAGATACATTCAAAACAGCTAGTGAGTTTGATGAATGGGACGAGCAAGAGAGAAGAAGACGTGAGGAGATAGAGTGTGGCGACCGCTGTAATACGTCCAGTCACCAGCCTTCGGAGTCGTGAGTCAGGTGAAGACGTTCTATTTAAATGGTATTCAAAACTAAATAATGTTCCGTGGCTATTTAATCATATTTAACTTTTACATCATCTCAGAGTTCCTCCGATTTAACTTATATTTCATGTAACGAGTTGNGGCTATTTAATCATATTTAACTTTTACATCATCTCAGAGTTCCTCCGATTTAACTTATATTTCATGTAACGAGTTGTAACTAATGTAGATACAACGATTTCAAACATACTTAATTCACTATCTCAGAGTGCTACGCATCCTCAAATAATTAAATGTACAATTTAAACTAAACATAAAATTGTAGCGCTATGCGACTAAACGGCTATCCTTTAATTTTATTGGCGGAATCCATCCAGAATATTTTAAGCTGTAACAACATTAAATTGTAGTTTTTGGCAATGTTGAAGAGCTTCAAAAATATAGTGTCTGCAATAAGCGTGGTGTTTTAAAGTTAAATGCTCCCCTAATGTGAAATATTTAATTTCGTATACAAACAGATTGAGCACACGTGAAATAGTTTGTTTTAAGAACGTGTATTACAAGCACAGTGCAACCCAGTTCGCCAGCAAGTGGTGCTCATTGTTAGCAGTTTTGTATACTAATTAAAAAAAACCCATGAAATATATCAATATAAATATTTTTTGATGACAGGAATAAAATCGATATTTTGGTGCTAATTTACAAATTTCGTTAACGTGGGCATTGACAAGTGTCGAAGTCAGCACAAATAACTGAAGTAGTCCCGTATTGACAATATTTATTCTTGTGTAAAAATTTTAAACTATAGCGATAAAGCTGTATCTTTTCTGAAGAGATCGCTATATTAAGACACCATAGAAGTAAACATTTCACTGTATTAAGACACCATAGACGTGAACAGATCGCTGTATTAAGACACCATAGACGTAAACAGATCGCTGTATTAAGACATAATAGACGTAAACCGATCGCTGTATTAAGACACCATAGACGTAAACAGATCGCTGTATTAAGACATAATAGACGTAAACCGATCGCTGTATTAAGACACCATAGACGTAAACAGATCGCTGTATTAAGACACTATAGACGCCAACTACAATTCTGAAGAATCAGAACCTACGCGAAGCTTGTTCTTGCCAATTCACATCGCCGTCGCAATGTTTCCTTGCGGCTGGACGTGACATTGAGACGTTTAAAAAAATTTACTAGCGAGGCTCCTAAACTTCATTGACGTGTTTTTATAAACACGCTACGGCAGTTCTCGTGCCACACGGCCGTACTGTGTGTGGGCTGGGCCGGTGATTATTGATCAATATGCGGATAACGGCGGCGTGAGGAATGCTCGTTCATCTGCTTTGCCTGCAAGCCAGATCTGCTCCTTCCTCTTTCACAATCACTTCATGATACGTAACTTCAATAAAATGTATGAATGATGCGCACACTTTTCATAAGCATTCTTTGCTGACTCCTAGTGCTTCGTCTGAAACAATGTGCTGCGACACTATCAAAATCGCTTAATATTTTGTTACAATTTCTTAAAGTCAGTGGGCTAAACCAGGTTCATAAAGGGATGGAGGTCTTAAATAAATTAAATAGTTGACTATAATTTCCTAATTTATTTACAAATTAAAAAATACTCTCATCTTAATATCTCACAATAAATTGATATCGCTTGCTATTTACAATTAATAAATTCAAAAAATACAATTTACAATTACCTCAAATAAATTTATTGGTTTAAATAACTAAAATCAGTCCCAACAAACAGTGTATAAAAAACTACTGAATCACTTTATAAACTACAAGCCAATGTTCTACAACTGCGATATTTACTATAAAGTCCGTATCACATGTTCATACAGTCCCACCTCAGTTTAGTCCAGGTCCCACCAGTCCGCAATGTTCTAGAGATTTCCGAGCGCCCTCATGAACAGTAGCCTTCACTCGTCGGGTATCTCGCCCTCTCGTCCGTTTACACCAAAAACACCTCGTCCGCCGTAGTCGTCTAGCAATCTCCTGTCGTCGTCCGTCCTCTTCATCAACGTCCCTCGCCGGACTCGACTTCGCTCGCTCACCGCCCTCAGCAAAAGACTTCTACCAACAGACTGCCGACCGTCCAACTGTGGCGGTATTTACTGTGTCGTTGGCGATCACCCAGGAATTCCTCTACATGTCGCGTCGCGCCGAGGGTCCTAGTTCCCAGAATATTCCTGCGCATCCTCCAAAGTCGTCGGCTTCTCCAGCAAGGGGGAGGACATTTGGAACGATGGCAACAGGCAGACTGAACGTGTGTTAATAATTAGTGTCAAATAATTTACTATGATAAATATGAAGACATTGAGAAAGACAAATTAAAATTGAGATACATTAAATATTGCTCTCACTGAGAATAATTCGGGTAGTAGTGGAGACATAAATATTATAGATAATAGCTGTGTGAATAAATTAAAATCTAGTTTAGTTCTTTTAAAACCTCCATCCCTCACGAACTCTGACACGCCTCTCTGGCATATTGCAACAATATTATCCTTGTAATCATACGGCTTTAACGTCAGGGTATTTCGTCGAAGCCTTAAAATTTAGATTTAACTTTGAGCATTATATTACGATAAAAGCTTTTTCCAATATTTTAGTTATTGATATTTTGATGAGATGAAAATTCTAAAAGCACCCAAAAATGAGATATACTAAATCGCAAGTTACTAAATAGAGAAATCAAATCGAGTGACGCCTGAGTGTGCGAGGTGAAGCGAGGTGAAGATGGATGAGAGAAGGAATGCAAGGGCGGGGAAAAGCAAAGTACTCGAGAAAAAATAGCAACGTCCGCTCAGTTTAGCCTCACCGTCGCTCAGTTGTCTATTTCGTTTCCCTAGCAGGACAAAATTAAGTTATTCTAAAAAACAGTGTAATTGTAAATACGTAATTTTTTTTTTTCATACTTACATGTAACCCAAAATACTACAATATCTAACATAATAACTTTTTCTAGAATAATAATTTTAACAGAAATGCTTGAAATTGTTTAATACATTCTGAACAACTGCCATAAAATAAATACATACATTATTTGTGATTTGTAAATTTTATGTCAAAATAATTTAAATAGCATTAAAAATCTTTAAACATTTAGAAAAAATCATTTACGGCAAAACTTTTGCAAGAACACTATATATACTATTGTTTTCTGATTCGTCAGACATAGTCACTTCTACAACAGGTGTTCGTAATAAGTCTTCTACAACATTACTGGACCGAGAATAAGGTTTTTAGCCCACCTTCCAAGATAAAGAAAGGCTTATGAGAACACTTTTCTGTGAGTGAGTGTGAGAGTGAGTGAGAGTCTGCATATATGTGTGTGTGTGTGTGTGTGTGTGTCCCTTTTTTTAAATTTTGAACGTGTGAACAGAATTTCACCAAACTCGGCACACATATAGTACTTAGTAAGGAAATCGGAATTTTTATAGTTTTCGACCAAGCCGGACGCTTACTTTTAAAATGGCGTACATAAAAAAATTGATGGTGATATGTTATATCTCGGGAACCATTATGCCGATTTAAACCAAATTTTGATGTTGACAGTGCATAATGTAAGCATTAAATTTAGAGATAGATATTGTTGTTAGTCCACCATTTTGGAAGATAGCACCACATGAAAAAATAAAGATTCTATCTAATAACTCTAAAAATACTCAACCAATTCTAGCCAACTTTAGCACGTAACTAACACTAGGGTAGACAACGTAAATGTATTGATTTAAATTGATTAAGTACTTATTTTCAAAATCATGGCCATACCAATATTTAAANGGTAGGCAACGTAAATGTATTGATTTAAATTGATTAAGTACTTATTTTCAAAATCATGGCCATACCAATATTTAAGATTTATTTGGTATATATAACAAAATGTTAAACCGAATTCGACAAAATTTTGTATGCTAAAGGTATCTATTACAAGCATCATATAAGCCAACACATAGCTACTTTCGTCCGCCATTTTGTAAGATATCGTTATACGAACAAATAAAGTTTTTATGTCATATCTCGAGAAACAATTGACCGATTCCTACAAAAATGCGTAAACTAGTAGTACTGCGGCAGATGATGTAAATTTGTATGTTTTAAGGTCAGATACTTATTTTCANTGTATGTTTTAAGGTCAGATACTTATTTTCAAAATGGCAGCCATATAGCAATTTAGGCTCTGAATGTTCTATCGTAGAAACCATGCAATCAATTCCAACTCAACTTTGTATGGTGGCACTGTATATTACAAATACTAAATGCGTATACAAAGAGAATCTTGTCCGCCATTTTTAAAGATACACCACACGAATAAATAATGTTTTTATGTAATATCTCGGAAGACAACAGACCGAATCCTACCAAATTTAGCAATCAAATAGTACTGAAGCAGGTGGCGTAAACCGGTACGTTTTAANAGATCGCTGTATTAAGACACCATAGACGTGAACAGATCGCTGTATTAAGACACCATAGACGCCAACTACAATTCTGAAGAATCAGAACACACGCGAAGCTTGTTCTAGCCATTTCCCATCGCCGTCGCAATGTTTCCTTGCGGCTGGACGTGACATTGAGACGTTTAAAAAAATTTACTAGCGAGGCTCCGAAACTTCATTGGCGTGTTTTTATAAACACGCCACGGCAGTTCTCGTGCCACACGGATTGCGGCCGTAATGTGGGCTGGGACGGTGATTATTGATCAATATGCGGATAACGGCGGCGTGAGGAATGCTCGTTCATCTGCTTTGCCTGCAAGCCAGATCTGCTCCTTCCTCTTTCACAATCACTTCATGATACGTAACTTCAATAAAATGTATGAATGATGCGCACACTTTTCATAAGCATTCTTTNCTTTCACAATCACTTCATGATACGTAACTTCAATAAAATGTATGAATGATGCGCACACTTTTCATAAGCATTCTTTGCTGACTCCTAGTGCTTCGTCTGAAACAATGTGCTGCGACACTATCAAAATCGCTTAATATTTTGTTACAATTTCTTAAAGTCAGTGGGCTAAACCAGGTTCATAAAGGGATGGAGGTCTTAAATAAATTAAATAGTTGACTATAATTTCCTAATTTATTTACAAATTAAAAAATACTCTCATCTTAATATCTCACAATAAATTGATATCGCTTGCTATTTACAATTAATAAATTCAAAAAATACAATTTACAATTACCTCAAATAAATTTATTGGTTTAAATAACTAAAATCAGTCCCAACAAACAGTGTATAAAAAACTACTGAATCACTTTATAAACTACAAGCCAATGTTCTACAACTGCGATATTTACTATAAAGTCCGTATCACATGTTCATACAGTCCCACCTCAGTTTAGTCCAGGTCCCACCAGTCCGCAATGTTCTAGAGATTTCCGAGCGCCCTCATGAACAGTAGCCTTCACTCGTCGGGTATCTCGCCCTCTCGTCCGTTTACACCAAAAACACCTCGTCCGCCGTAGTCGTCTAGCAATCTCCTGTCGTCGTCCGTCCTCTTCATCAACGTCCCTCGCCGGACTCGACTTCGCTCGCTCACCGCCCTCAGCAAAAGACTTCTACCAACAGACTGTNCTTCATCAACGTCCCTCGCCGGACTCGACTTCGCTCGCTCACCGCCCTCAGCAAAAGACTTCTACCAACAGACTGTCGACCGTCCAACTGTGGCGGTATTTACTGTGTCGTCGGCGATCACCCAGGAATTCCTCTATATGTCGCGTCGCGCCGAGGGTCCTAGTTCCCAGAATATTCCTGCGCATCCTCCAAAGTCGTCGGCTTCTCCAGCAAGGGGGAGGACATTTGGAACGATGGCAACAGGTAGACTGAACGTGTGTTAATAATTAGTGTCAAATAATTTACTATGATAAATATGAAGACATTAGAAAGACAAATTAAAATTGAGATACATTAAATATTGCTCTCACTGAGAATAATTTGGGTAATAGTGGAGACATAAATATTATAGATAATAGCTGTGTGAATAAATTAAAATCTAGTTTAGTTCTTTTAAAATCTCCATCCCTCACGAACTCTGACACGCCTCTCTGGCATATTGCAACAATATTATCCTTGTAATCATACGGCTTTAACGTCAGGGTATTTCGTCGAAGCCTTAAAATTTAGATTTAACTTTGAGCATTATATTACGATAAAAGCTTTTTCCAATATTTTAGTTATTGGTATTTTGATGAGATGAAAATTCTAAAAGCACCCAAAAATGAGATATACTAAATCGCAAGTTACTAAATAGAGAAATCAAATCGAGTGACGCCTGAGTGTGCGAGGTGAAGCGAGGTGAAGATGGATGAGAGAAGGAATGCAAGGGCGGGGAAAAGCAAAGTATTCGAGAAAAAATAGCAACGTCCGCTCAGTTTAGCCTCACCGTCGCTCAGTTGTCTATTTCGTTTCCCTAGCAGGACAAAATTAAGTTATTCTAAAAAAACAGTGTAATTGTAAATACGTAATTTTTTATTTTCATTTTCATTTTCATACTTAAATGTAACCCAAAATACTACAATATCTAACATAATAACTTTTTCTAAAATAATAATTTTAACAGAAATGCTTGAAATTGTTTAATACATTCTGAACAACTGCCATCAAATAAATACATACATTATTTGCGATTTGTAAATTTTATGTCAAAATAATTTAAATAGCATTAAAAATCTTTAAACATAAAAAAAAAATCATTTACGGCAAAACTTTTGCAAGAACACTATATATACTATTGTTTTCTGATTCGTCAGACATAGTCACTTCTACAACAGGTGTTCGTAATAAGTCTTCTACAACATTACTGGACAGAGAATAAGGTTTTTAGCCCACCTTCAAAGATAAAGAAAGGCTTATGAGAACACTTTCCTGTGAGTGAGTGTGAGAGTGAGTGAGAGTCTGCATATGTGTGTGTGTGTGTATGTGTGTCCCCCTTTTTTTAAATTTTGAACGTGTGAACAGAATTTCACCAAACTCGGCACACATATAGTACTTAGTAAGGAAATCGGAATTTTTATAGTTTTCGACCAAGCCGGACGCTTACTTTTAAAATGGCGTACATAAAAAAATTGATGGTGATATGTTATATCTCGGGAACCATTATGCTGATTTAAACCAAATTTTGATGTTGACAGTGCATAATGTAAGCATTAAATTTAGAGATAGATATTGTTGTTAGTCCACCATTTTGGAAGATAGCACCACATGAAAAAATAAAGATTCTATCTAATAACTCTAAAAATACTCAACCAATTCTAGCCAACTTTAGCACGTAACTAACACTAGGGTAGACAACGTAAATGTATTGATTTAAATTGATTAAGTACTTATTTTCAAAATCATGGCCATACCAATATTTAAAATTTATTTGGTATATATAACAAAACGTTAAACCGAATTCGACAAAATTTTGTATGCTAAAGGTATCTATTACAAGCATCATATAAGCCAACACATAGCTACTTTCGTCCGCCATTTTGTAAGATATCGTTATACGAACAAATAAAGTTTTTATGTCATATCTCGGGAAACAATTGACCGATTCCTACAAAAATGCGTAAACTAGTAGTACTGCGGCAGATGATGTAAATTCGTATGTTTTAAGGTCAGATACTTATTTTCAAAATGGCGGCCATATAGCAATTTAGGCTCGGAATGCTCTATCGTAGAAACCATGCAATCAATTCCAACTCAACTTTGTATGGTGGCACTGTACATTACAAATACTAAATGCGTATACAAAGAGAATCTTGTCCGCCATTTTTAAAGATACACCACACGAATAAATAATGTTTTTATGTAATATCTCGGGAGACAACAGACCGAATCCTACCAAATTTAGCAATCAAATAGTACTGAAGCAGGTGGCGTAAACCGGTACGTTTTAAGCAGTTCAGGAACTTTTTCAAAATGGGGACTATATAAAATTTTAGCTAATTATATTTATTTACGAAACAAATTTCAACTTAAGGCTTGGCTTCACCCCTTGTGCAGAAATTCTTCGTTTTCGCATCATAATTTCGGATTCATAGTAATTACTAACAATGTCAGATTGTAGGAAATTTACTGTTTGCGATTTCTTTAATATTCGTGTTTTATCTGCTTGTTGTATAAAGTCGAGAACATATTTATATTTTATTCACAAATCCTCTACTTTTTAACACACAATTACATTATATATAAAAAAAAACTAAACAACTAGTAAAATGTAAATTTTCAATAATCTTACATTGTCAGTAATTGCTTTGAATCCGAAATTATGGCGCGAAAACTAAGAATTCCTGCACAATGGGCGAAGCCACGCCTTAAGTTGAAATTTGTTTCAAATTTGTCTATATGGACACTCATTTCTCTGCCATTTTGTAAGATAATCAATCCCACATGAAAAAAAATGAAGTTTTTGTGTTATATCCCGGGAAACAAACAACCGATTCATACCTAATTTGGTGAAGAAGTTTTACTGTGGTAGACCATATCAATTTATATTTTTAATGTGTGACATTTTCAGAACGGCGGATATAAAAACCTTTTTAGCTTAATGTGTTTTTATCTAGGAAACTATAAAATCGATTTTAACATAACTTTGTATACTGTCAGTATCAATGACATGTAAAATAAGTTAATTTACATGTGAGACTACCTTACAAAATGGCGGATAAAACCGTTGTCAATACGCGAATTCAGTACACATATTAGGTACTACTAACATGGCAAATTTGGTTTAAATAGGTTGAATAATTTCCGAGATGTGTCATTGCATTAAAAAATTTGCACAAGCCGCCATTTAAAAAAAAATCAAACATGATTTATAGTCGAAAAAGACAAAATATTGGTGGACTACCTAAATACTATGAGAACCAACTTTGGAGAAATTAAATGTAAGGGTTGATTTTTTTGTTAGGGGAAATAATGACACAAAAAGCACCGGAGGTTAACTCAATACGACTGTTTTTCGCAGGAAAGTAAGCTTAAATATATATTATTGTACTTAATTGTACCTTGAACTTCGCCTTCCAGCTTGAAAAGGGTCCCCAGCTGTGGTCATCGACCATGTTAGTCTTTGCAGCACAAGACATGCTTCCAAAGGCACGGACATAGCTTCAGAAACAAACGAATGCTAATTTAACGGACGGGATGCAACGGCAAAATGCTATACTCTCTCGTAGCTACTAAAATGACGATCAGTTTGCATGTATATTTTACGCGAATCCTCGTAAAACGTTTTTTGAAACCCTGGAATTAATTAAAAAGTATTCAGATGTAAGTTGAACTGACTCGCAATTAATTTACCTGTGCTAGTTAGGGGATATGAAGTTTTCTTGGCAATATATAATTATGACAGACAGAGGCTCAGAAACGACCGACCAGTGCACACCAACGATATCAGGAGACTAGTAGGACAGCAGACACAATAACATTCGTTGCTAACTTTCCTCTTACCTCGCTGTCCTGGCCACACCACATGTGATAATTAGAAAACGCTGTTTCATCCGGAACACTTGCCTGCTTCTTAAAATAGTTTTCCAGACTTTTATAATGTACAATGTTGTCCCGCTGGCATCAGAAAATAGACCATTGTGCGTCGCGGAGAAGACTGCTAGTCTCATCACACGACTTCTACGAGAACAACCTCTCGCAGAAAATGTTGACAAATACACAGTAGAAGCAACTGATCTAAATTACATTAAATAACATGTAAGGAAATTATTCATGTACATTCCACGTAGGATTATAATCTTAGCGCTTATTTTATTTTCGTTCAACCTTATAAATATATTTTAATTAATTAATTGGTTCTAGTTATCTCGGACGTTATTAAAAATCTCATAAAAACCAAGTCTCGCCAGTGTAAAATAATTTTAGTGACCACTACGTAATACAATAGTAAATTTACAACAAATAATGTGGACAAAACTAGGGGAAAGTGCCTCTCTTTAAGGCTAATGAAATTGGTCTGCTGAAAGAGACTTTTCCAATCGAGGCGTTTTACACCACTTAAATGACACCGGGCACGCAATGCTTGTGGAGGTTACATACTTCGCGTAACAAAAAAAAAGGGCGCGCGTTAATCACACAGTGTTTACTAATTCCAGGAATGAAGAATACGTGCGAGCCAGTATTTCTCGGAACAATGGACTGGGGTGTCAGTTCACCTAGCCGATGGCCTGATTTTGTCGAGTCTCTGGTTTTTCCATTCAAGTTCCCGGAAAACGGCGACGTAACTCGCTGTATGGAGTCTCCCGCGATTCTGGCAATGCAATAGTTCGTAAAAGGTGAAGGTTGAAGGGGGAGGGGAGGGTGAAGGGGAAATACCGAGTCATTTACTGGACACCAGGAAAAACTGCAGAAGGTCGCGACGGCGCAAGCGTGCGATGACTTTTACAAGGTGCGTGGTTATCAGTTGGTGCAACGCGCGTGATATCTGGCGAAATGCCAACTTCCAGACCAGTTACGACTGAGTTTTTCAGACGGGAAAATTTAAGCCGTTCCAGCAGGCTTATTCGGTATCGCCAATGCTAAGTTACTTTGAAGCCATTTGCTTTACTTCTGCTGTAAAGATAGCGTTTCATTTCTCGCGAGCGACTCTGCACACGCAAGTTTGTTTCCGACGTTAAAATTNTGCGCAACGCCTGTTTATATCACGGCGATGTTTTTTCTCAAACAGATACACATTGGTGTGTTTTGTAAACCATGCAATGTATTGAAGTGTGAAACGTCGCAAACGTGTGATGTTAAAAGGATGGATTGCACAAAGTACCTAAGCAGTAATTTACAACGCCCCTATAATCGCCACATACATTCAATACTATATTGCATACGTATTTTTTAGCGTTGATATTTAAGACATGGATTTGTTTCACCGTATTGTCTTTTGAGTAACGTTTATATGTAGATATGCAGGTATAGGTTACTATGATTAAGGGCTACAATATAAGTACTTACAACACTTAACTTATTCCAGTTTTAATTACATGTTTGCGACGTGTTTTTTTGCTTTCTGCTGGAAAATCTATTGAAGCAATGATTTGTCCACAGCAGAAAACTGGAATATGCTGAAATTAGGTTTGTAATTGTTGCATGATTAATTAAGATTTTGACGATGTATAATTTATTTTAAATTTCTATACTGGATCTTGTTTTCAAACCACCGACACTAAGTTTATTCTAAAACTATTTGATTCACACAAATGGGCTAAGATAACTTTGGCATACGACCATACTGGTGAACATGCTAAAAATGCTTTGAATTGTATGCAGCCCGTCAACTTTTTCATAATGATATTGTATATGGACCATTAAAATTTTTGCGAATAAAATTACATTTTTTTTTGGGTGTGCAGATGTTCCTTCCTTATTTCGCAAAAAAAGGCAGCATTGATTTCATGCCACGTTCAAAATAATACCGTCGTGTAGATGAGGAAAAAACATCGTTTTAGGGGTTATTAAAATTTACTTTCATATTTATCTACATAATTTACTTTAAAAGTATAACCCTACCCGTTTTNTGGGTGTGCAGATGTTCCTTCCTTATTTCGCAAAAAAAGGCAGCATTGATTTCATGCCACGTTCAAAATAATACCGTCGTGTAGATGAGGAAAAAACTTCGTTTTAGGGGTTATTAAAATTTACTTTCATATTTATCTACATAATTTACTTTAAAAGTATAACCCTACCCGTTTTTATTACGAAACAAACATGATATTTCCTGCTGTCTTTGTTATATTCGAGCCAACATTTGGCACTTACGTCCCATTTCTCTGATTAAACGAAATTTTATTCGAAAACTCGTCTCAGAAAATTGAGAATGGGTTGCTACCGACGTTTCTTACGCGTTGCCGTACGATCGATATCTGCAGTTGTACATTTCAACTACAGACTATATGTTATGGTTGCCACCTGTAGATGGTCAGATCACATGAAAAAAATACGGACATACATTTCAACGAACTAAATGTATGTGGGCAATGTTATAAGTTGCAGAAGTATTCTACGGTCAGCTTAGAAACAACAGAATTTTATGAAAACAGTGCAACAAGAAACGCAAACGATTCGTCGACTTTGCCCGGCTTCCGAGACTCGCACACATTTGCTTCACTTTTGCGTCCATGCACGGAAGCGTTAACGCAACGCCGGTGGTTCACTTTTGAAGACAAACACGGTTGGCGGTACAGGATAAGCCTGCAGGAGATATGTCAGGGCCACGCGGTCGACGACCCTAAAGCGGTCTTTCCACTGCCTCGTGAATGGGCGAAGAGATTTAAGCGGCTGAATATGGAGCAGCGCCGGAATGCAAGGGCGGGGTAAACGGGAGATCCCCGTGAAAACCTGCTGACCAGCGACATCGTCTGGCACGATTCCCACATGTGAAAATTCGGGAGCGAGCCCGCCGGGAACCGAACCCGGTTCGCCTTGGTGGGAGGCGAGTAGTCTAACCACTACTCCACCGCCGCCTTCTTTAGCGAGGTTAGAAATGTGATTCGCGAACCTCTGTGGTGGCCTCCTCCGCTCCCGTAGCCCGAGGCGGGGATGCCGGACATGTCGTGAGCATCCTGCAACACTGGCTGCTGTCCAGAGACTGCAAACTGTGTCAACGCCTGCCTCTAGCCCGCCCGAGAATAACTGCATATAGTCCACTCACGGTTACCTCCAACCTACTGAAGTCCTGCTCAAGTTCCACTTTCACCATATTCCTTCAACTCATGATAATTAAGCTTAACCGAATATAGAAAATCACATCAAAGGGACAACGCATCGCATTCGTGCGCACTCTGTGTAATAATGTTTTGCATAAGAACTTTTCCTTACTAGGCATTACTGTTTTTATTAATATGAGTAATATTTTAAATAATACAATTTATAATTAAAATATAAGGAAAAGTTTAATTTAAACCAAATTAAGGTGCTTTTATGTTAACAGAAATATAAAACGCTTGTGATACATGGTCTATTTAGGAAATAACCAAACACGTCATACACGAGGTGATTTTTCAAAGGTTAGATGCAAAAAGTGTGAAGAAACCGCGAACAGGTTATATATCTGTATTTACGCGTACATATTAACGTCTCGCCGACAGCCGAGTTGCTACACGCCAATGGAATTACACGAACGTGAAAGAGTTGATGTTTTAGTCGGCGATTAAGGCAGTTGGTCACGAAAAAAATGTGTTACTTTATATTTGTACCACATACTGTTAACTTTTAGACATTATCAGCGATTACTCTTTCCTTGCAAGGAAAAGTATTTTGAGTGCACAGTTTTTGCATAAATACATGTCAAAATGAAAATTTTACTATTTTAGAAATGTACAAATAATGAAAACTATCCTACATTCTTAATTGCATAATTCACACTGAAGAAGATTCCGAGAGCTACTTCAAGACGTATGTAAAATTGTACAATGAAATGATTTGCTATTTAAAAAAAAATAGCTGAAAATAATTCTTGCATAGTTTTAATTTGTTGCTGCTCCTAAGTTTTTGGAAAATAACTGTGGCTGTACATAATTAAAATGAGTTTAAGACAATGTCTTTCAGTTGCCATTTTTAAATTTTGTGGCAATGGTTTCACTTTATCTGTACATTACAAAAACAGTAAAATTTTGACTGGCATGTCATTTTGCAGAAACCATGAGATCTAAAAAAACTTTTATCTGAGAAAAAGGTAGTTGCAGATAATTCCTACGAGTTGAACAATATGTGGTACAAATATAAAATCAATTTTCCGGTGGCTAACGCACGGATCTGCTTCACCTATTATGAAAGAACTCTTAGTTTACGTGTCAATTTCAGTTTCAGATGTATTGTTGGAAATGTTAAATTACAGAAAATTTACAATTTACTAGTAGTTTAATAATTTATCTAATTTTCGTCTAATATTCACTGTATTTCCTACTTGCAGAAAGGCAGGAACTTATTGATAAAATGTAAATATGCGTACTTTTCTTCCCTTCCATGAGGTTTCGCCCCCTTAGCGCTTGATTATTTCCCATTTCCTTGCAGCGACCTTCAACTCGGGGGGTAATTATCCCAAAGTTGCGCTGAAATGTATAGGCTCACGAAAGGGTGGGGCGGACGAAGACGAGAATGGAACCTCCTCTTTCCCTTACTTGCCGCCGTAATTTGCTATGGCAAGGGCAGTTAATTTGCTTCTTGTTAACTACCCTGTTTCTAATGGCGCCGCTAGAATCGACAAACAATAACACGTTCGCGCGCACAAAGACGCTGGTGTTTAAGACTCTACGTACGAATGAAAAATATCTGCGGTAGTAGTGTTTGAAACGCCTCTCTAACGAGAGGTGTGCTCAGCTTGTTAATAACGGTTACAGAAAATTTAAAGAGTAACAAAGATCACGCAATGAATTTTAAAGCATGCTTAGCAAAAATCATTTTACAGAAAATTAGACCGATACGAATACAAAATACGCTAAAATTGTCTTATTTTCAACATGTTTCTGACATCGTTAAAACATTTCATAGCGTGATTTTAAATATAACTAGGTAACTCATATTATATATTAATGTGAATTATCTCAGTTCAGTAAGTGAGTAACTTTTTATTATTCATACAGTTACAGACGCCTGAGGGGAATATCTGAGTTCGTGAGGTATGAAGGCCTTAATAAAAATAAAATGACTAAATTTGATTTTTATTTATTCACGAAGCTATTATTTACATCATTAAATCACCTGTCTCCAAAATTACTCTCTTAATTTAATCGTGAGAGCAATACGTAATGTCTATTTCACTCTAACGTCCTTTATGTCTCTGGTTATTGTCAACCAATACTCATCATTAACACACACTCAGTCCATCTGTTGCCATCATTTGTAATGTCTCACTCACGCATCCAATCCAATAGTACAGTCTGCAGTCTTACTCTTCACTGCTCTGATGCTCGCAGTCACCGATTTTCTTCCCGCTGGTCACTTCTCTCGCCACGCGCTTCTCTTCACTCTAGTCATCTATCGCTGAAACTCATCCATTCAACAACTGCCGGCTCGGAGACCCGGCGCGCTTTATATAGACACTGGCCTTGACCTGGAAGGTTCACCGCACGCCGAGTCTAGCTAAGAGAAAACAAGGTCAGTAATCCAGAGTATTCTTCAAATGTCTCGGACACCCGATACTCAAGGTAGGGAGCGGCACGTACCCTGATATGCATAACAGGCAAGCTTTGTAAACATTCCTTTGTGAAAAGCCGCTGCGTCTCCGGTCGCAACTGATAGCGCGCACGTAAATGAGTCATCCGGGCCTCGCACACTCAGAGCGGTCGCCTGTAACAATACAATCCAAAAACATTGACAATGTGACTTTCACATGCTGTTATGCCAAAAAAATATGCAGCTTTAATTTTTTTGCGAGGAAGTAGTACTTTTAAGTAATGTCTTGCCAGTTGAACATTATTTAGTACAAATACGGTAATGAATTTTTGGTGATCAGCATCTTTCCTAGCAAACAAACTACATACTGCCAACATGTAGATGCTGTAATTTTTTATGCATAAGATATTCGCAAGCAGTCTTCTGTAGTTAATTTTCTTTTTTTAAAAGCCTCCTGAGAAGTTTAAATGCTTGAATTAGTCATGTTTTTTTCAGGGCGCGCACCACGAGCCCAGTAAATGTGACTTTGCTCTGTGGACACTTCTACTCACCGGAACGAGCGAAAGTCAACAACCTGACTGAATAATTACATCTTTTTCATTTTCACACGCTAAACATGAGGATCTAAAAATGAGCAAGAAGCTGAGAGGTTCGAGTAAAGTAACTGCACCAATGTGCACTTCAAATTAGTGGCGTTACACCTTACAGGATTGTATTTTATTTCTGTATAGTCATGTAACAACCATAGTTTGGTTGTCGTTTATTGATCCTAGATGATCGTGGAACAGAACATAGTCTGTACCAACCTTACTGGGCGCATGCAACCTTACTGGGAGCACGCCAGTCAACGTGCCTTTTTTTTTAAATATATGCAGATACATTTTTCAAACGTTGAATCGAAAAGTACCCAAAATGTGAACAGCATAAATCGGTTATTTTTACTGCCGGCTTTTAATCAACTATGTTTCTTACCAAGAGAAGCTAAGCTGTTAGAAGCTGGGATTGTGGAGTTGTGTGTTCTTGTCGTTAAGTATTGGTGTATTTGCTGGGCCTATCCCCGCATGTATGCAACTATCCTGACAAACCACACTGTAAATTAATTAATTGATAAATCAAATACCTTCTCGATTTCAGCAAGACTGTTTCATCCAGCACGCCCGGCTGTGCACGTGTGCGTGTAAGTAGGCACGAGAATGCTTTGCGAGAATATCATATCTACGGGAATGGCTAACTTAAGACTCCCGTCTACCTGCACGAACTGCGTTGCAATGCGTTTGAAATACACACTTTTCCACGAAACTACTAAAGGTGCGTCTAATGACCTGTCTAATGTTCTGTTCTATGAAAATAACACACACTTCAGGCGAGGCCTGTAGAGTGCTTTCAAAATGTCGCGCACGTTAGAAACACCATTTCAGAGTAATCCTAAACGGCTTTTCCAAAGCGCTGTAGCTCAAAGTATACTCTTCAGAACCATACTAAACTACTCAAGGGCACTGAAATGAATCACCCTATTTGCTATTCACGGTAAAGTGAGTACTTTTAAAAGCCCTCTCATTTGTAATAATACTCCATAAATGTTTTATTTTAGCCTTAGACGTTAACTTCCGAGTGCGGTGGAATATACCTACACACTGTGTTTAATACCTACATGGCAATATTTATTCAACAAGGCGGTTAAAGGATAAATAATGGCTGAAAGGAAAAAAGTAACTAGTGCCTCAAAAGTGCTGTCTACCGTGAATAGCCTATACAAACTTTCCACCAACAAAATAACAGGGTCACCGCTGGAAGTCCCATAGGCATACTCGGTGCGACTAGAGCACTGCACGCCAGTTCAGAGCCTTGCGCTTAGCGGCGATGGCGTACTTGATGCGCGTGGCAGTGTCGCCCTTATCGCTCCCGCGCTTCCAAGCCTCAAACGCAAAAAACTCCAGGTAGGCGGGAGACTGAAGTACCGCCTAGATGTGCACTGGGAGAGAAATAAAGTTTGCATACTGCAGTAAAACACTAGACGCTACTGTGTACCGATATCAATACCATTACACAAAGTGGCGACGGTGAAAACAAGAAGTTATCGATCTAACTAATGAGCGTACTTCCCTCTACATGGTTGCAAATAATTTTGATGTTTGTATAAAGACAGATGGTAGGTGGGTATTTACGTCTCGATATTGTTACAAGAATGCCTGAGGGGCGTATCCCAGTTCCTGAGGGATGAAGGTCTTAATAAAAACAAAATAACTAAATTCAATAATAATTATATTTATTCTCAATGCTACAAACAGTCAAACATCTGTTATTTACCAGTCTGAGTGTTCTATTAATTAGTATTATTCTTATTCAGCGCAATTACCACCTCCATCCATTTCAATTAAAGGCTTTATCACCGTCTTTACTATTGCTAATGTCCCTTAAACTTCTCCAATTATTTCCGCACCTTTAGATAAAACTGTATTTTCACCGTCCCGAATGTCTTTTCACTCACGCATCCAGTCCACAGTCCCGCAGATCAGTTCCACTCTTCACTCCACACAAGCCCGCCGACGCACTCTCGCAGATCGCTGCAGTCGTCCCCCGCCGCTCCGGAATCGTCCAATTATCGCACGAGGCGTCAAACTCTCGGCTCTTAATCACTGTCCCCTCAGAGGTCCGCACGTGGTATTTATACTTAGGTAGGTGCCATCTAGAACGTTTTCGGCAATCCAAGTTGTTCTGGGAAATGTAATTGTGATGACATTCCTGCGTGATAAAATGGAGGAATATGAGCTTCTTAGGGTCAAAGAGGCGCGAGCTGCGATAAGTTTATCAACGTGTGCGGCGGCGTCCTTTATTATAGGCCGCTCACTTCGTCTGACGTTACAAACACTGTAAACAAAGCCAGACACACTTAAAACATGGCCTAATGTATAACACTACTTACGTACAAAGTTCAGTGGGAGTCGGTTGGATGGTCCCGGACATATGACATAGAAACTCTAGTTTCTGATGTAGTGTTATTTTCATTACTGTATTGGAACATTCTGTGTTTGTCATAGATATTGCTGCATTCTAAATTAGTTTGAAATTGTTCGGGACATATGGCTTACTAACCTAAAATATTTGCATGGCTGTTATTTTGAAAATGCGTGACTACCTTCTGGAGTCATATAAATTTTGATGGACTACGAAAGTTCAACTTACAGTCGGAATTCGGTGGGTATCAGTTAATTGTTTCCCGAGATAGGACACGGGAGCTTTATCATTTACGAGTGATATCATCCTAAATTGCTGACAAATGATTTTATATATTAGTTTATGTCATGCTTGCATAGTTACTGCCAGCGTACAAAGTTAAGTTGGAATTGGTTGCATGGTTTCATAGATATAGCATAGTAGTCTGTGATGTTTATTTTGCTGTAATTTTGAAAATAATAATCTGACCCACTAAAACACGTCAGTTTACATGACGTACTGTAGTATTACTCTGTCAAATTTAGTAGGCACCGGTTGATTGCTTCCCCGAGATATTACATCAAAACTTTATTTTTCACATGGCGCTATATTACAAAATGTCGGACAAAAGAGGCTATGTTTTGGCATTCGATTCTTGTAAAAGATGCTTGCAGAATAACTTTGGTCGAAACTGGTAAAACTTTATTGTAAATATTGCAAATGCCGTAAAATATATATATTGCCACCATTTTTAAAAAAAAAGCTTATCCATTTAAATTGCACATATGAACATGGCCTATAATGGTATTACTTATTTACCAAATATTGCAGGAATCGGTTGCAAAGTTACCGAGTTATAACAAAAAAACTTGGTTTTTTCAATTTGCACTATTTTCCAAAATTGTGTACCAATAACATAATCTGGTTCTAAATTAAATGCTTACATCATATACAGTCAATGTAATAAATGTGGTTTAAATCGGTTAAATAGTTCAAGATGTAATGTAGTGCCCGAAATTTTAAATTTGCCGCCATCTTGAAAATAAGTACCCATACTATACTATAAAAGTCCGATGTCATTACTAAATACTGTATGTGGACGTAGTTTGATGAAATTCTGCTTTCGGGTTTAAAGGTTATTAGTAGCGGGGGGGGNNNGTTACATTCCCGACAGACATTCAGGTGATTGCATAAACCTCTCTCTCCTTCGGAAAGTAGACTAACAAGTAATATTTTTAACACTTCGAAGTTGGAAATTAAATTAATGAGGTATGTTTTGTTGTTTACCTCGCAGTCGATACACACTGATTGTCTGTACCCTCGGCATGTCAAAAACAAAAGATTAATTTTAATAATCTGTTGAAATTACGTTTCATATGACTAGCAGATTTCAGTAACGCCAAACTTTAAAATGCAGTTTTCAATTAATTTTAATTTGTAGTCATTTTTTGAAAAGCTTTTTGAAGTAAGTATTACATATTTACCTTTTTTTTTTTTAATAGCTTGCTTAGCAAATGTGACGATTGCTAATAGGTTAAAATTAAAAAGGACCAAAAAAAAAAATTACTCAAAATAAAACATTTCAAAGACTCTTTGTACAGTACTTGATTTTTTTTTCTTTTAACTTTTCAGTTAAACGTGAGCGGCGAGCTGTATTTAAACATTAGGCACAGAAACAATCTCAGCCGTGATACGCGGGAAACCTAGATAATTCGCACATTCTTGTAACACAGCTGTGTTTATGATTGACGTCTGCAGCTTGTTGCATCGGGACACTTCAATTTTGTTATAGTCTGGCTTTCGTTATATTTTATCCCCACCCCCTCACATTTATATACGCTGTGTATTACTTCTTTTCCTGGAAGACTGAATAAATGTGGATTTTATATCGCATTGCAGTTAGGAATACACCTAATACTGCATCATTCCGTTTCATTTTCCATTATTCGAAAGAGTACATCTGAGGATGGGATTTATACGTAAATTTCAGTATGTTCTATGTTATACTTGCGGGTAGCCCATGTGTATGTACAAAAAACATACACGCATTAATATAACTCGCGCACACGTGGTTCTTGACGCACACTGGAACAATTTCAAACCTTTATATATAAAACTCATGCGCAACTCCCAACTGTCTCAGCACGTGTGACGCGATTCTGTCTAAAATCTTACGAGTTGATCTGGCAAGTCTTTTGAAAACACGCCCGTAGAACTTTCAATATTACAAAAACCATTTTCTCCATTATTTAGGGCATTGATAATATCAAAACAATTTAGTTTTTGAACGGACCGAATCAAACAACTCTACCAAATAGCATTGTCCGCTATTAAGAAAGCTTCTACGTATGAATACATTTTTTTGTGCGAGGTCCAGGACTAACTTTCGAACACACAATGAATCAGTAAAGTAATCCTGAGAAAGAATTATTTTCCTTTCTGGTTGTATTTACTATCCATATTCCATCACAAAGGGCATTTTGTTACCGTGGTAAATACATTGTTTAACGAAAAAAACAACATTTTCGAGTAAACCCAAATGAACGTGCTAGTATTTTCTACCTGTTATAATGCATAAGGAAATTTCAATAGTTTACCTTGCGATTCATCCGAACATTATACGTAGATTAAGTTTGATCAAGATTCCGTTTCCATGTAAGCGAAAGGTCAAGCTTTTATATCACATGAACGCGCAATCTGCTAACTTATTCCAGATATATCGATTTACATCTGCGATGTTTCGTCTGAGCGTTAGTACAACCAGTGACACGCCACAGCAAAGAGTTTGAATTTGGAGGAATCTTCATCGCAGCCCGGATGCAGTACTGAACAATGAACAATACTTTTCCCGTTATCTCGGGGCTCTGCCTCCGAGGCTGTTTACCGTACACCTACTTGCAATATGGTATTTCGAAATGGGTTTCGATGCCTATATCGTTATGTGGTATTCGAACTTCCGAACTTACGGCTTTAAAGTTAGTTGCAAACAGGGGTCAACAAATCTTGTTCCAAACAGTATTTACACAGTGTATGCAGAACAAAAGCAACACGTTTAAAGAAAAAAAAGGGGGGTAAACCAGTCGGCCGTGAGGAGAAACAAGTTTCAGTCTCCCGGAGTAGAACCAACGCTTACGTAACGCCTAGTGTACCTGCTTTTCTTTGAGTTGTTGAAAGTATTCAAACTACACGTTCTTTAAAAAATAAATCGCTGAATCGATATTACTCCGTACGCCTTTAGGAAACAATTTCCAAACATGGTGCATACCGAAAATTCTAAAGTCCTTCAACATAGCATATACTGTATGTGAAAGCTACGGACGTGATCTGTATATCCTTTTAGAGCACAGAATACTGAGCGCTTCGTTCTATACATTGTGAGCTGTGAACACGCGGGAACATGAGCGTTGTTGATTTTCAGAAGGTTAAAAGAATACAACAAAAGATACGGAGCAATCAACGTAATTACTATACGTTCATGGCGCTATTCAACGTCGAGCACGCAGAGTTTACGACTGAAACATACTAATATGCCCTGGATACGAGTTCCCAGTTAAGACTAGCCATTTACGGAAATAACGCACTATTTAACGCAAAATGAGCGAAGAGATTTGGGCGGCTCTTAACATCGAGGTCTTCAGAGCCGATGAGGGTGAAGCGAGGTGAGTATGGATCAGCGCCGGAATGAAAGGGAGGAGGAAACGGGAGATCCCCGAGAAAACTCGTCCCGCGCGATTCCCACATGCGAAAATCCGAAAGCGACCCCGCCGGGAATCGAACCCGGTTCACCTAGGTGGGAGGAGAGCAGTCTAACCACTAAACCTCCGCAGCCCCCATCTAACGCAAAGCTTGCCAACGGTGACTGTTACACGATTTTAAAACTTATATTTTCCCAAACAACTCCGTAACTGTCAAGGTACCACGGTAACTAAAAACTTAGAAGTTCAACGTCTGTTGTCACAACTGGAATGCGTAAATACAATAATGAACTTTGAAAAGGATGTCAGAAAACTGTACGTCATATGAGTAACTCGCTCTTCGACATATTGCTATTATGTGCACAGTCTACGGTTAAGGTAAGGCTGAGTTTCATTTCTGTGTACGTCTCCAACGTTTGTCTCTATTTGCCAAGCAGTCGAAACCGCTCGATTAAAAGCATCTAAATTTAGTTTACCAACACAACCGTCGAGTCTTATAAAAAAAAAATCATACCACTCGCATATGTATTCGTTACGTATACATTAAACTAAGGGAAATCTTTCAACACGCGTGTTCAAGGAAGTCGTCGTCTTACTCCTAACCAACAGTACAATTGCCGTTCAATAAAGATAAGGAACACGGACTAATCTCCTACGATGTTGCAACATTGACTTACGGAAATGTTGGAAACACGTGTTCAAACAGTGACAGTAGAACGCTAACTGACCGGACTCATGTTTTTCGTTGATGTCTGAGGAAGCTACAGCGAGAGATTTACCAGGAGGCGGCCGTGTTAAGAGGTGGGTACATCAGTAGACTGGCATCTTCGCAGGCCAGAACAGTTGTTTGTAAACTACTCATAGGCGGATATTAGATGCTTTTATCGAAAACTCTGATCAAATTCAAAGCGGAACACTTACAGTAATATTACAGCGATTTACAAATGAAAGTCTTTCTACTTTACGTCTTGTTAACATTGCAGTTACATTAAATCTTTATTTTATTTACCAACACATTTTGCACTGTTGTCGAATACTTTAATTACTTTTCAAAATGAATGTCCTAAATACGCATCTTACATTTATTATCTAACTGCATTAGCTATGTAAAATTGATGTAGCTGTATTACGTAGATACTTCTGTAACTTTATTATGTAAACGAGTATGCAGTGGTTTCTGGCTGTATATGATGATGTATGTTCATATGTATTTATTAATGTATAATGTTAATAATATGTTTCACGGGCTAAAGATGAGGTATTAGTCCTTTCACGGTTATTTCCTACTTTTCTGAAGCCAAACTAAACTTCTACTTTCATGATATTCCTCCGCATCATGCAAACAAACCTTAATAATGTTTAAAAAAAAACTACATCGAAGATACAGCGCACCGCATTCGTGTGCACTCGCTAATATTTTCCGCAAGAACTCTCTCTTACTAGGTATTACCAACACACTTAATTACTCCCAGTTTATATTGATACTATTAATTAATTAAATAATATAATTTATAGATACAATATAGTTAAAAGTTGAATTTTACAAAAAATATAAGATACAGGTACTTTTATGTTCGCAGAAGTATTACACGCCTGTGATACACGACATATTTGGGAAACCAAATGCATAATACACGGGGTGATTTTTCAAATGTTTGATTCAATAAGTGTGAACATGCCGCGAATAAACTATAGACCGATTGCTCGTCTTCTGCACATGTGCCCCAACATTGACCTACCACAAAACAACACAACTCAAAGTCACATGGTCAACATGCGATGAACGCGTGCGTCTTAAATTTCGAAAGCAAAGTTCTTTTTACCTGTTTGAATTTAATCTAATTTCATTACAAATTGGTCGCAGTAAGTACCAAAACCATCTCTGAGCATTTATTTTCATGAAGTGTTCTAAACTCAAATCCTATCCACGTCGTTTATGCTAGTCTTTTTGGCAGAAAATCAATTGAATGTTGAGACACGGAAATTGGTTCTGCACAGCGAATCTCTCTACCACACATTCACTCTAGGTAGAATGCGCACGTGAACTGCGCAGTAAGCACTTCCGTGCGCCAGCAGTGAACCGTTTTTCTTGCCTCCAGAAGTGTTAAAACCACGTAGTTTGCTGCAATTTAGAGTACACTGTTTACAAAGGCCTACGTGTTTTGAAAGTTGGTGCACTGCCGCTAACCATGTTTTTATACTAATTGAATACATTTAAGTTATAGTTTTAGAAAAAATATAAACTTTAGTTATTTTGAAAACTAAATTTAAACAAACGCAAACACCACGTGATTTTTGACGTCTACACTAAACAATGTTTGGGACATTCCCAAAATACACCTGCGAAAATCAATCAACGCCGCCGTTGATGTATTGCCCTGTTTGCTCAATCCAGATTGAACTGAAACGTTAAGCCTTAATACACACTCAAAACATACGAAAAATCATTCTTCACAACATACAGGTGTTTACAGAAGTTAGGAATGAAACGTTAAACAGCACAGTTCGACCAACAAGAGAACTGCGGTTAACCTAATGTACACATAAAAATCAATATATTTTGTATAATTTGTTCTGTGGTCCGAGGTAAGTGTTTTTACGTCAACGTGTTGAATTTTACTACAAACTGCAGCAGTGAAACATGTCCGCCCACGTTAAGTGCAATATCCTGTACGGTGACATTTAATTCCGAACGTAGTATACGATTCAAATGCATCGCAATCGTCATGATTTGGTTATATCGCCGGCACACTCGTTTTTCGGAAAGGGTAATTTGGCTGTGTACATAATTTTAAAATTACGTCACGGACACATGCGCAGTGGGTTATCTTTGTTGTACCATTACAGCGCACGGTATTTCACCTTCCAGACTCACGTGTCGCCACTGTTACGTAAGTATGAACAGTTTAAACGTACTGAGATGCACACGAGTAAAACATTTACGGGTTTCATTGTGGCTACGTGCTTGATAACGCCACCACGTCGGAGATATTTGTGTTACCGATTGTGGTATTTTATCAATGTTCGTAATTTGTTGATTAATAAACCAATTATTCGATAAGTCAATAAAGCACGTGAGCATATTTTTAATGCTGTATACCCACTGGTGCAGTGGTTGTGTTGGTATGACATATTAAATTATCCCTGTCAAGAGAAATTGCTGTGGGTTTTCCCAAAAACGAAATCCGCAACGTTTGTGTTATTATGCAATGTTAAAATTCATTAGAACTACAACAAAACGTTTAACGTCTCGGGTGTCCTTTAAAACATAACTGAAAAATCAACGAAAGCAGTTTTTTTTTCATTACAATTAACCCGAAACGATTAGCAAAACCATGGCATGCATTCAAAAAAGTTTGCCGCTTCTCCATGTTATAAGCAAGAATTAATTACTTCACCATTATTTACAAACGCGTTTTACGTACATCTTGAAAATACGAGCTACGTCAATTGTTGACACTGTAAAATGCGGACATGTAGCAAAACTTACCAAGCAGCTGTTTGTTCCCAGATTCCTGCGGCGTCAGAAGCACAGAACACCGCCACTTGTTCACGAACACACCGCTACAGCAAGACACTAGCGAACGTAACGTTCACACGACGCTGCACAACTCGCGCGACCACCGCACGCCACGACAGTCAACAATGCACTGGCGGCAGCTGACGCCAATGCCTAGAACACGCCTGTCTGCCGCGGGAGCGAGACCCAGGGCTGCCAACAGCGCGCCGCGGAAATGTAGCAGCGGAGCGATCTTGCGCCACGCCTCGCCAGCTGTGCAGCCTTGGGACGCGCCACGAAGACAACCAAGCGCTGATGTCACGACGTGTCCTGTCGACGTCGAGGAAAGACAAGATATTTGCCACGCCATGCGATTAGGGTTACCATACACCCGGTAAAATAATGACATTTTTGTCCAGCCGGATTTTTTTGGTGATAAAAATTTCCGGCTTTTTTACCGGGTTTAAATATTGTATTCATCTATTAATTATTGTTTGTTCGTTTGTTTTATTGGGCCCGTAAGATCTTTTTTCAATACATAGCTGTACAAAAATATTGGACAAGTCAAATAAGTCAAATTACAGTATAAAAAGTTTATACACTTAACGGACACACAAACATTTTTACTGTATCTTACTAATTTTCGTGCAACAGAACTTCTTATAGCTGTCTCATCAACATTAGCTTAGTTTATAATATAAAATTGTCTGTATTTTATTTGATGCTCTGTACGTTTACGATTTCTTAGTTAATGTCTCATTTCAATCCATTTTTCATACTGCAGTACGTGTATTTAAAAGGTTTTATTGTTTGCGCAACTACAAGCATACATGTTTGTTTTTCTGGTACTTAGCTTTTATTTTATATTTAATGCCAACTAGGCGGCATTATTCTATGTCATTAATCAAAATTTTGAAAGCCATCTGCTTAAATTAGAAAATACTTAATTAATCCATTTTTTTTCAACAATATATATCTATACTAGCAGAACTGCCAGGGTATAATAGGAAAACCTGTGATATCTTCTAAGATATTCATTTAAATGATATGGTGTAAACGACAAATTTGATCTTAACTAAATGCTCAAGGTAACTAACATATTTAATTGAATAAGGATTAATACCATGTCGGTCAAAACGGCTTCGCAAGTGAACCATTATTTTTGATCGAACTTTGAAAGATAAAAATGGTTTCTGTCGGTCATCCTTAAAAGATAAACATATGCTACCCCCGACTTTTCTGTAGACGTTTTAAGAGTTACAATTCTGTAGTACATTAATTTGATGTATCTCTTATGGTTTAGTCAGCGCAAGCCATGAAAGCGCCCGAAAAGCGGGGTTTTACGACAAACGTCGACATTTATCTACTATCCTTACATTAAATATATATTTATTATACACTAAAACCTTCCTCGTGAAATTATCTAAATGATGTTGCAAACCGCATCAAAATCCATCAAGTAGTTTAGAAGTACTAAGCGAATACATAGACAGACGCGGATAAGTGACTTTGTTTTATACTATTTAGAGATATATATACACACACACACACACACACACACACACATATATGTGGAAAAAATATAATGTGTGGTTCTACAGTACAAATTATTTGCGGCGTATTGCCTTGTTCTCCTTTTCCAGAGTGATGTCCTCCTTTTTACCCCGAGTGCTTGGTAATCCTACACTGAAGAGCAAAAACTGGTTCACTTGCCTAATATCGTGTAGGGCCCCCGAACACGCAGAATTGCCGCAAGACGACGTGGCATGGACTCGACTAATGTCTGAAGGTATGCAGGAGGCAATTCGCACCATGAATCCTGCAGGGCAGTCCACAAATCCAATCTGCGCCAATTTGAGAAAGGGTTGCACGTCTGTCACGTTTAATGATTCTCGTCAGTCGTCGTTTGTCCCGTTCTTTCACGATCTTTTTCCGGCCGCAGCGATGTCGAAGATGTTATGTTTTACCTGATTCCCGATATTCACGGTACACTCGTGAAATTGTCGTACGCGAACATCCAAATGTTATCGCTACTTCGGAGATGCTATGTCCCATCTCTCGTGCGCCGACTATAACACCACGTTCAAACTCACTTAAATCTTGATAACCTTCCATTGTAGCAGCAGTAACCGATCTAGCTGCCGACCGCATCGCGTTACTGTGATTGTTTCCATACCTCTGTTATTTTCATACGCACGCCTATACCAGTTTTTTTTGCTCTTCGGTGTATATGTAATGTGTCACGCAATTCTTCTTGTTCTTTAGCTAGTTCGCGGTCAACTGAGTTATTTAGAAATTAACCTTTGAAATCATCCCCGCTCCTACCTGCCCGCATTTCAATGGAAACACTAGACATCTAATATTGACTGGCCACTGACGTATCTGTTGAATAAAAATTCAATACTAAAAACTACGATCGACTTCACGCTAAACGTTACCATTAGGAAACTAGCATATCTACAATTGAGGTTAACAATTTTTATTTTAGTAGGAGAGTAATTAATGTTAATTACTTGTGATTATTTTTGAATATTATTACAGTTTAGCTTAATTATTTTTAATACTTTTTGCATTGTCATTTGATTTCGTATAGTTCATTTATTTATATATTTATCTCTATATTCGATTCCTAGAGCCCCAATGCTTGGCTAAGCCCATTAGGCTATGAAACATGCCATAAAATATACATAAACAGACATCACAAACCTAAAAACAAAAACAATAATACACAAAACATTCACANGAAACATGCCATAAAATATACATAAACAGACATCACAAACCTAAAAACAAAAACAATAATACACAAAACATTCACAAAGTCACAAGTTAGCAGCCGTAACCTACAATGCATTCATGAATTCATTAACTGTGTAAATAGATCGTGACAGTAAATAATCTTTACGTTGTATTTTAAAAGTTTTACTATTGGCACTGTACAGAGCCCTGATATTAATTGGCAAGTTGTTAAAAATACGTGTGACTGAGTGAAGGACTCCTTTCTGTACTACTTTCAAACGGACGGACGGACTGTGCGTGTTATTAATGCCTCTAGTGTTGTACATATGAATACTAGAGTTCTTTATGGAATTAATGGGACCATCAACACCAAAAGACATAAGAGAATAGATATACTTACCAAAAAATGTTTGAATTTTATATATTTTGAATAATTCTCTTCAAGAGTCAAATTTCCTTTTGTTTCCTAAGGTTCTTACATCTCGCTTCTGCATTTTACAAAAAGTTTACACTATCAGTGGATTCACCCCAAAACAAAATGCCATACGACAGGACTGAATGAAAATATGAAAAGTAAACCATTTGTGCAGCTTCAGGACTCAGTGTAGTCACTATATTTCTTAATGCAAAGCAAACTGCACTAAGCTTCGGCAATACCTGTGGCACATGAAGTTTAAAATTTAAGGTGACATCAACATACAAATCTAGGAATTTAACTTCAGTAACTTCACAAAGGCTAACCTCTTCAGAACAAAAGTCTATGCTGTGTACATTGTTATTATTTGGGGGGGGGGATGCATAAAATTGGTTTTATCAATGTTTAGAGTTAGGTGATTTGACTTGAACCAAGTAAACAACTTGAGAAAATAGCATTGGCTATATCAGCCGTTTCTTGAATGGATCTCCCATTAAACAACAAACTAGTGTCGTCTGCAAACAGCACAGTGGAACCATCAGGTGCCACACAAAGAGGTAGGTCAGTGATAAACAAAAATNACTAGTGTCGTCTGCAAACAGCACAGTGGAACCATCAGGTGCCACACAAAGAGGTAGGTCAGTGATAAACAAAAATAACAATAAAGGCCCCAAGATTGACACCTGTGATACCGCATGTTTAATTACACCACTTGATTAAAAACATCTTTCACTTTTACTTGCTGCAGACTGTTCTCTAAGTAGGATTTTAATAAGTGATGAAATTTACTCTTTTAATTGAGCAGAATAAAAATGTACGACGTGAGTCTTCTGTCTATGGCGAATGTTCTTACTTACTATTCGTTTTCGCTTCTTTGTGACGTCTTGCATACAGGCAGTTCTTCTGTAGCCATTAAGGATGGTTTGGGTTTCCCCATAAAATATACAAATGACAANAGGCAGTTCTTCTGTAGCCGTTAAGGATGGTTTGGGTTTCCCCATAAAATATACAAATGACAAATTGGTTTACAACATCGATTAAAAGATGCAATCCCATTAACATATGCAAAACATAATAAATTTGCAAAATAATATAAAACCCCTGAATATTACAAAATTTACAAACTCCCGAATACTTTACTTAATATTTTACACGAAAACCCCGTTTAAAATACATTATAAAATTAAACTTATCTTTTCATATTGCCACAGAGCGGGAGCACCTTTAGGAAACCCCACCACTCCATGACAGTGACTTTCAACTACCCTTCCTTCCATTCCACTCATTTAAGCAAAATGAGTCTTACCAAAAACCTTCAAGCAGCAGAGTTTAAATAGCAGAGTGCAAACAAATAATGCAGTCGCGATAAACTGCGACAATTCAACCATCCCCTGATTTGAATTTCAATACAAGATAATTAACCCCCAAAATTGTGATAAATGATTCAACAAACTGTTAGTTTTCTTTTCCTTTNTGAATTTCAATACAAGATAATTAACCCCCAAAATTGTGATAAATGATTCAACAAACTGTTAGTTTTCTTTTCCTTTATCTCCGGGCTTTTTTTTTTTTTTTTTCATAAATTGCCCATATTAAAAATACTAGCATTATAAAAATACAAATAGCCAAACAGGCTTTAAAATACGTTACAATTATAATGTTTGTCAAGAAAATTACACGAAGGTACATTTAATAATGGGCTCCCATAGTAATACATACTTAGCCCAAATATTGTAACACTGCAAAATTACAGAATATATATATCTAAAAATTTCCCCTACACATGCCCTATAAAATGCCTACATCAAAAATTGCAGGTTATGCCTTCTGCCAAGTTATAATGTTCTCGTCGTGAGGTCGCTGTCCATTATCTCTCCCAAGACGAAAGAAAACCTCTTTTATAGTNGCCAAGTTATAATGTTCTCGTCGTGAGGTCGCTGTCCATTATCTCTCCCAAGACGAAAGAAAACCTCTTTTATAGTCGGGAAACACGATGACAAGGTATTGAGGAACATGACAAAAAGTTGCGTTCGTTCGTGTCCAGTAACATTCAAATCTTGATGACGTCGAAGGTAGCGTCAGACGATTGCTAGACGCAATCCACACACTTTCTAAGGAATGAGCATCGGCGGGGTGAGGGGTGGAAGCAGCTTCAAGCCTCCACGCCGACAGTCTGCGCTCGCCTGCCAAGCTACACAGCCGCGTCGGTACCAACGTCCAC
>NQII01003576.1:244382-258731 GCA_002778355.1 Clitarchus hookeri
TGAGCTACAGCGCGTAACAATATAATTACAAAATGTTTCTTATATTTAAGCTGTAATCAGTAACTGCTATCAAAAATTTACCTGTTCATAATAATGTTGTTCAAAATATCCAAACAGAATTTACTAAAAAAAACTATGTTTCAAGAATAATGTATACAATATGCATAACCTAATAACGAACAGTATGTCAAAAATGCAGCAGTATGTACTACTACAACGTTCGTTTTAAATAAAAAGTATGGATTTTATTACAAGCCATTTGTACTTTTCCATCCGTGCACTTTCTTTTTTCACTTCGCCATTTCGAATTACCCTTCGTTACTCGCAGAAATAAGAAAAGTAAAAGTTTTACTCCGGCAAGACGCTCGGAGTAATTACTCTGTAGTTTTGGGACACCGCCAAGAGCGAGCAAAACATTCACTCAGAGTTTTTTTCGGACAGGCAACGAAGTTTACTCACTGAGCAACGTCTTAGGAAGGCGTCCTGTTTGCGTGCGAGAGAAGTAAGCTTACGAGGAAATTCCGCGAACCCGTCACCTGCCGACCAGTGGCGTGGGCAGAGATGTATTTTGGGGGAGGTTTTCTTCATTGATAAAGCAGCGCCTGTAAAAAAATTTAGAGTTGAGAAACCAAAGTAGATGTAGGCACCAGTATATTAATTTTCCTTTTTTTTTTTACTGTTTTATAATACATAATTTTTCGTATTACTAACCATGTATTTTTTTAATATGTATCTTTTGTTTTGTTGCACCCGGAACCCCCTTCTCTCGTCCCAGCCCCTCAACCACGTCAACGACCCCGTACCGAGCTAACAGCTGGCGTGGCCATTCCAGTCCTATCAAGTCAGCTCCACTTCTCAAGCCANGTCAACGACCCCGTACCGAGCTAACAGCTGGCGTGGCCATTCCAGTCCTATCAAGTCAGCTCCACTTCTCAAGCCATCCATTCAATAATTCTTTCTGCTCTGGACGGCAGGCGTGCAGAGGCCTGGTTACATGCACTTCTCCACACAGTAGCTGTCGATTCAATTCACGTTGTGGAAACATTGAGCGGGGCATGAAGTGCAGTGTTCACCTCCCTATCAGAATATCGCACACTCCCGCACAGAGACACTTGAGTAATTGTGCTCCCGACAAGCCGCTACATCTGTAGCCATAAGGCCGTGTTGCTGTTGTACGCCTATCTTGAGCCTATGCAATGCATATTAAGTGAATGTGAACCGTGAAGATCTCTCTTGCAGAATTGCAAAGGGCACGGCTCACCAATCGCATGGAGATTTTTTCGTTTTCCTGTAACAACTTGTGTTTCAGGGCCCTGAAACACAAGTTGTTACACGAAAACACATCGATATGTTGTTTAAAATTTTACAGCTAATTAGCCCATTTTTTCAAAGAAAATATGGGGCCTACGAGATTACCTTCCTGTTTGCAGTGTGCCGCCTTCCCCTTAAAAGTTTTGAACCCCTGCACTGATTTCAAAAAACTCGGCATACTTTTAGAACTCAGTAAGTTCGCTTGACTTTTGCACCTTTTGACTTATGTTCGATGCTTTTTTCCAAAGTGATAACCATAAAAAAAATTTTGACTGGTGTGTGTCATCTCAGAAACCATTCAACCTATCTGCTCCAAAATTATTACGTTGATAGTTCACAATGTTAGGACTGAATACAGTTAACCGTTTTCCTCTAGATTTGATATACAAATAGTGCTCTGGTAGACCACCCTAAACCCGATATTACACGATACCTGCTGCCATACTTGNTACAAATAGTGCTCTGGTAGACCACCCTAAACCCGATATTACACGATACCTGCTGCCATACTTGGACTTGTACAAAATTTTATAGAGCATGGTGTACGAGCTGGTATACCATCCGCTATGCGAGCCGACATGGAAGGTTCTTATTACACGACATCAGTTGGCGTGCTACCATTACATGCACACGGCAAATGCGCAGATAAAAGCATGGTTCTTATTATGACTGACTTTCAGAACAGTTTAATGCTTACCAATGTATTTTCAATATTTGAAAATGATAATGTGAAATCACGTTTTTTAAATGCATTTGCTTATTAGTAAAATTTTTATTATCTGGACATTTTTTAACGTAAAATTTTGAACCGCAAAAAAGACACCCGACGGATTTTTGAACTCACCCCATAACACAATACAAAAAATTTTTACTCAGACTGCACTCTACCATTACACTATGAGGGCACACACACTTTGCATAGTTAAAAAAAAGTTTTATAAACATCCTTTTCTAAAAATTACCCGTATTCATTTTTCATTACCTGGGTAATGTTTTAAATATTAAGAACACTTTCCAACAGTAATTAAAGCTACGTACCGTGGCCTATCTTATTTGCCTCTGTGTCGTATTTTGAAGCCATTTGAATGATTTTCATCATCACGAACGTATAATCAAGATGAAGGCACCCTTGTATGTTTCCTCTTCAACTCGTTTCAAGTAGTGGCCGCGGGAAGCACCCTACGCTTTGAAATTGCAATATGATTGGCCACTTACGAAAGCTGGTATTGAAACTACCGTGTAAACCAGGACAAGTTCTTTTACCAAACCTGGTATGACATCCGACCGTTCAAGACCACGTGTGCTGTACTAGATGGTATAACGGTCACCGTGGCAAACCTTGTACAAACTTTTACGAAATCTGGTGGCGTGTAAAATGGCCTTCAACATGTATCATTCTAGTATATCTGACAAGTGTTCATAAAGTGGGGGCCAAACAAACATTTTAGGCTATAGAATGCTGATCTAAATAACCATTAGATACGCTTGAACCAGGCTTAATAAACCGAATGCACCTGTTACGAGTCTTAAGTGCGCTAATTCACAGCCTCTTTTGTCCATTCAGTGATAGCACTACGTAAAATGATAAAGAGTGTTAGCATCCTATCTCGAGAACTATTTAGCTCATTGCATAAAATTTAGCACACAAATAAGGCTGTAGTAGGCCATCCTAAATGTATATGAACTTGAGGATAACAGACACTTATTTTCAAAATAGCCGTTATATAAGTATTTTAAGTTAATATCGGAAAAGGTGACTTTTTCGACCAAATTTTGTATGCTGAAGTATTGTACTACCCAGACACATATTTAATTAATTTATTCGTAGCTTATTTTGTTTGCTAATTAGTGAGGTAACCCCACTTCAGTTGTAAATATTTTTAATGTAATATTTTTACGAACCATCAAAACGAGACCCAGTAAATAAACATAGGGTTACGTGCTTGATGTGTGCATGCTTTAGGCGTGAAGTCGCTCCTGGAGTATGCTCAAGATTCACGATACTTGAGGCGAATGACGCGTTGTTATGAAGTTACCGGGCCTTAGCTGAACGGCCTGCCTGATCACGCCTTCAAACATTGAACCAGGGCACGAGCGTGATTGCAGCAACACATNACGCCTTCAAACATTGAACCAGGGCACGAGCGTGATTGCAGCAACACATTGCGAAAGACAGTTGCAGAAATCCCCTCCACCGGCCAGTAAACGGGACCGAAAATATTAAACAACGCGCCCGATATAGGCCTTCGTAACACCGAGAGCGGCGTCTTTGTCATCGGGGCAGCGGACCAAGATGACATGGAGATGGGTGTGTCCGGCCGTCGTTAACAGCCTCCTAGAATCAGCCTCCGGCAACATGAACAAGGTGGATACTTTCCAATTAGATTGTAATAGGAATGGCGTGAAGTAGTAATACTTAATATAATTAATTAGCATCTTGGTATTCCATCTAAGCTCCCCCGATCAATAGCCACATAAATAGTTATTGTATAATCCTAATGTTCAATAAACTGTTGTGCTCTACCTAATCATGACTCATTATTTAGATACGCCCATAACGCCTTTCAGGTATGAATTGACTTAAAAATCTAATTCGTAACAGTGTGCTTGAAAACCAAGAGTACGTCATTTTCGTTGAGAATATTATTTTATGTATTGAAACGATACTCTTTATTTCATTGTAGTGCTCTACGCCAGTTCTTACGTAACAAATGTGGCCTAACGTAATCTTACTTAACCTGACCTAACCTAAAATAACCTAACCTGATCACGGGCGTGCACGGGGCTAGGTAGCAGGGGGTACAAATCACAAAATGAATAACCATTTATAAAAGATTAAAAATACTCAGTAAAAATTAATTTAAACATTTCCATCACAAACAGTCTACACTACAATGAAACCTGTTTTTATTTAGCGGCCGTTTCAAACATGCAGATTGTGTAGTGAAAATATGAAAGTCGTAAGATTATTTATTTATTTTCTTAATAGCATGATGCAGTGGTGGTGCAATTGCACCCCCTCCCCCCCCTATACAACAATGAACTGATCCATATGTTATTTTCCTCGGTGTATTTTATTTAATTTCAATAAATATATGTGTTCGGGAAATATAATGTATACAGGATGTCTGTAAATCCGGCCCATTCCTTGAAAGGGGTTACAGTAGGGCCACTTTGCAGTAAATTTTACCATGTGATACTCTGTCAGAAAAATAGTAGTTGTCGAGATACTTTAGGTTTTAAGTGGTTTAAGTAATGTAAGAAACCTCCGATTAGCAATATAAAATACTAATTGAGGAAAAACCGCTTATTTTCTGGCACTTATTTTAGGTTTTTCTGATAGTTAACAAAGCAGTGATTGAATGAGACTTAGCACACACATGACTAAAATCACGTCATTGCGTAATTAGCTATCCTACAAGGTACAGATATCGCTAACAATCACTTTATGTTTGAGAAAAGATGCATGGAAGGCGGCGCCTTTCCGAAGAAGCGCGCCACCTGGGCGCCTGTACGCTCTGCGTTCGTCTCCTCCTGTTAGCTAGCTAGTTTCATCTGACCTCGGGATCGTTCGTGCCCCTTCGCGTATCTGTTCGTGAACACAGCTCAAGCTCGCCAACCAGTTCAAATCAGTTAGATTCAACCATCGTCGTGTACTGACGTGTCATCGCTCTCTATGACACACGGACGTAATTTCTGTAATGTGTACGCCAAGTGCCATACGATCACTGCTTTGTTTGCTATCAGGTATCATCAAAATTAAGCGCCAGAAAATCGGCGGTTTTCCCTCAAATAGTATTTTTTAGTTGCTAGTCGTGGTTTTTTTTTTTAAATATTGTTTAAACCACTTAAAACCTAAATTATCTCGACAACTATTATTTTTCCGGACGGGGTATCACATGGTCAAATTTACTTTAAAATTGTGCTAATAGAACTCTTTTCAAGGAGTAGGTCGAATTGCCAGGCATTCTGCATAATTAATGTTCGGAACAGAAGACCTGGTGGTTCCTGGAGATGCACGCCTCAAGCATGATGCACTTGCAGCTGTGCTTAGCGGCACAAACAAAGCAATTGTACAGGATGAGTATAAAAGAATACCCCAACTTTAAAGGTCTATAATATCAAAACCAAACCACCTACAACCTTGGTTGACCAATCAAATGAACCGTGTAACAATCAAGTTTGTTTACCATACATTCTTAAATGTTCAATGTGGCCACCATGAGTGGGCCGAACGACATCTACGCGATAATCAAACTCGTTCCACGCTCTTGTCAGCATGTCCGGTGTTACTGTTTTGATGGCGTTCGTAACTCTCGGTTTGAGGTGGTGAAGGGGAAGCGAGCTCGCATTCGACACGTCAATGTGAAGGGGACCGTCTGATGTTACCTTTATGGTGCGCCACCCCATTGGCACCTAGATGTACGTGGATACCTGAACGAGACGTTGCCGCAACGCTGGATTGGTCGAGGAGCAACTGGTGACCAGGCTCTTCATCACTTGCCCCGAAGAAGCCCGGATTTCTTCTATGGAGGTACATAAAGGATCAAGTGTTTCGTCCACCATTGCCTACTAACATTGACTACCTCAAAACTAGAGTTACGGACGCCATCCAAACCGTAACACCGGACGTGCTGACAAGAGTGTGGAACGAGTTTGATTATCGCGTAGATGTCGTTCGGGCCGCTCGCGGTGGTCACAATGGACATTTATGAAGATATGGTGAACAAACGTCACGGTTCCACGGTTCATTTGATTGGTCAATCAAGTTTGTAGGTTTTTTGGTTTGGATATAATATACCTTCAAAGTTGGGGTATTCTTTTATACTCATCCTGTATACCTCGAGCACACTACCAAACATAGCACCGTAGAAGATATATTGCATTTATTACAGCCAAATGGATAAACACTCGAGAAGTTCTTGCCACGTTCACTAAGTACCCTTATTTATAACATATTTAGTGAGTCATTTAAAAATAAGTAATCGAAAATTTAAATATAAGCACCTTATTTCAGTAACGTTTCAATCAGTTACAACCAAATTTTTCTTGCAAACGGTTTTAAGGAAAGCCATGCAAATTTTTTATGAAATTGTTTCTTATTTATGAAGCTAGCTGTAGCGTAATTCTGATAGTATTCCAGGCGCTGGTACCGTTAAACTGATTTAACTCAGAGTTGGTGTGCTGAAGTTTATGTTGTGTGTACTAATTTCAATCGGCCGTTTTGGAAGGTACTGTAACCAGTAAGTTATTGCCATAGGCAACTGCCTAATATTTCAGTAACTACTAGATCGATTACCGTCTAATCTTCTGGAATGTTTCTTATACTTAAACACTTATTATACATTTTTATTCCTACTATGTAAGTGAGTACCGCATCAGAATTACTTGCATATATGCATAGAAGAAACTAGGCTGATTCGTTTCAACTGTGCGTTATTTCATAGTCATTATACTGATATTTCGAATTCGGTTTTATGCTGCGGGAAATGCTAGAATGGAAAATGGAGGGCAGGATACAAAGAGGAAGGCCAAGGAAGAGTTGATTGAAGGAAGCGGGACGTATAAAAAATGGATATTGAATGAATTAAAGTGTAAAATGAGAAGTGGTGGGTTGACAGAGCTAGATGTAGAGTTGTAGAGTCCAAAAGTTTGTGTTTCGTTCAAACGGTGATATTTAATTATGTGTGCCAAAATATTAAGTATCTCTTCTTTTAATAGTATAAAACAAAGTAGCTTATCCTTGTCTGTCTGTGTATTCGCTTAGTACTTCTAAACTACTTAGTGAATTTTGATGTGATTTTCAATGCAATTTAGATAATTTCTTGAAGGTTCTGACGTATAATTCAATTATATTTAATGTAAGGATAGTAGAGAAATGTCGAATAGTTTGTGATCAAGTAGTAAAAAACCGCTTTAAGGGCGCTTACATGGCTTGCGCTGACTAAACCATAAGAGATACATCAAATTAATGAACTGCAGGATTGTAGATCTCAAAATGGCCTATAGAAAGTCCGTGATAGCATATGTTAATCTTTTAAGGATAACCCACAGTAACCATTTTTGTCTTTCAAAGTATCGCTGTAAATACTAAATTGTTACCGGGCGAAGCCGGGCCGGTCCATTAGTTAATTATATTTCTAAATACTTACACTGAAGAGACAAAAAAAAAACTGGTACACCTGCCTAATATCGTTTAGGGCCCCCCCGAGCACGCAGAAGTGCCGCAAGACGACGTGGCATGGACTCGACTAATGTCTGAAGGTATGCAGGAGGCAATTCACACCATGAATCCTGCAGGGCAGTCCACAAATCCAATCTGCGCCAATTTGAGAAAGGGTTGCACGTCTGTCACGTTTAATGATTCTCGTCAGTCGTCGTTTGTCCCGTTCTTTCACGATCTTTTTCCGGCCGCAGCGATGTCGAAGATGTGATGTTTTACCGGATTCCCGATATTCACGGTACACTCGTGAAATGGTCGTACGCGAACATCCAAATGTTATCGCTACCTCGGAGATGCTATGTCCCATCTCTCGTGCGCCGACTATAACACCACGTTCAAACTCACTTAAATCTTGATAACCTTCCATTGCAGCAGCAGTAACCGATCTAGCTGCCGACCGCATCGCGTTATTCTGATTGGTTCCATACCTCGGTTATTTGCATACGCACGCCTATACCAGTTTATTTTGACTCTTCAGTGTATAATGCTCGCCCTCTAACGGCGCTGACGAACGTGAACAGTATAAAATATGTACAAAAATGCCCACTGTGGGTTAAGTTCTTACTCTAGTGCGAAGAACAATATTTGTTCTTTACACGGGTTCTAATATAATATAAATTGAAACATTTCATAAAATTGTACCAATTTTTTAAAAGTTGCATATATCTCATTTGTGTACTTGGAAAGCTGAGAAAAATCGGNATTTCATAAAATTGTACCAATTTTTTAAAAGTTGCATATATCTCATTTGTGTACTTGGAAAGCTGAGAAAAATCGGTACACGTGACACACCAGCGCTACCTGTCGGCGAACATTTTTATTTGTTAAATTATTAGTATTGAGCTTGCCAACCTGAATAGAATAAACCGTAGCCGTAGGAGGGTCGGAAGGGGTTACAGAGCTACCTGTGTCGGATCGGGTAACTAGCTCTGGAAATGCGGAGGAATTCTCTAGTGGCTAGTTTTATGTACNACAGAGCTACCTGTGTCGGATCGGGTAACTAGCTCTGGAAATGCGGAGGAATTCTCTAGTGGCTAGTTTTATGTACAGTTTTTTTCTTACTTTTAGAACTATTCTTCAATAAGCACACGTTCATCTACGAAAGTGGTGANACGTTCATCTACGAAAGCGGTTATTTTATTATAGTAACGGGTAATTTACATCATGTGAAATTGAGTGGTTTGACAATAAGTAAGTAATGACAAAAATTGTATCATAATATTTTAAAAAAACTGTGGACATTGTATTTTCTTAATAACAAGATTTCCATTAATTTCACGTAATTATCGAGGAATTCACAGAATTTTAGTGTTGAAAACTGGTTTTAGGGGAAATAATATTTATTCTCGTTAAGTTGGTGTTTCACTGTGTATAAAAGAGGAATAAACAACTTAAGCAATGTTTTTAGCTTTTAGAAATTATACGAATAAAAAATACACTGATCCAACTTTCTACACACTAACCTAACAGAGTCCTGTAACTTATGTAGTAATCATGCAATAATTAAACCGTAGCGAACAACGCGCACTTTCAGATTTTCCGATGTTTTTGAAATTATACCATCTGATAGATGTGAGTGGTGCCAACTTGTGATGCTTGAAGGTACAGGCGCAAGTGTCGCGAATAATCCGAACTGCCGCAGGAACTCTCATGTTCTGATAACAGCAACGAAGAAAGCTTCGTGTAGTTAAGGCTACTTTTACTACAGGTTGGGAAGGACAGTGTTAAAAATTTGACAAAGGGAAAATTTTTACCACTAGGTAAGCGCAAGTGTTGGCAAGGTACCAGATTTTCTCTATTTTATACGTTAAAAAACAGGATAATTGCCGTCATTATAAATAAAATATAAAATAACTTCGTAACTAAGTAAAAATTTTCTCTTTCATTATTTACGTAACTTAAAATTTGAATTAAAAGTTGCCTTTTTGAAACACCGCGCACCTAGCGGCGGAAATTTTCCCTATGTCAAACTCTCCCATAGTAAATCTCGTTTTGTTTCTAACCTGAGAAGAATAAAACTTCGTTTAGTCTCGTCATTGTTCGTCCCGCCACCCGAAGCTACACGAATCATGGAAAAGTTACGCGTTGTGAAAGCGTAGAAAACAGTTCCGGTTTTCCTCATCACAGACTCCGTTTTCGTAGATGAGGTTGTCAGTTTCCGCAAACAAAATATCAGTTAATTTACGGTCGTGTGTTATTAGTGTCAGAAGGCTTATGTAGCGATCTATTTTCAGCTACTCTGAAACAAGACTTGTACTTACATCTTCGTTAGAAGGATTCTGATTAGTGACTGGTTCATACGACGGTTTTGCGTCGTGAAGTTTGTTCTGAAATATTTCCATTTGTTATATTTCTCATGTCCATCTGATGCTCCAGGATCGAAATGGGATCTGAAGTCGTTTGAGGTCAGTCATTTATCACTTGGTCAACTGGTTTCTAGGGATTTTTAATGTGCAATAATAACCAATAAGTTATGTGTCAGCAATGAATAAACGGTCCCATCGACGTCTAATATACGTTTTATATAGATTTCATAAACATTTGTAACAAATTTTATTTAAGAAGATCATTCTAGCTGGTTTCAACTCATACCTAAACTTCTGCGTTCACGCTTAAGAGAAAATAATATATAACTTGGTGCTGCGTAGTATTTTCGTACTTCTCACAGCAAGTTTCAGTGAGATGTTCCTGCAGGCAGAATGGGAACAGTTCTCGGGGCGTATTTAGACATTCTTGCGTGAAGACCAGGGGCAAGCTAAGAAGGAAAAGCAAGAAACAATAAAGAAAGGATTAAAATAGGAAAGCCGGAGGAGAGAAGGGGCACTCCAGTGGAAATAACTTTCCGAATATTGATATTAGCTTTATACGCTAACAGGAAACCTCAACAGGTCTTAACTTTCTGAAGCTGGTGAGGGCTGCGGGTCGGTGTCTGAGGGGGAGGGGGTGGGAGGACCTATTATAATTGCGATGCTGTAAAGGAGCAGTTTCTCAGTGGTTGGGAGGAAGGGGGGGAGGGGGTTGCTCGGGATGCTGGGAAACAAAGAGAAGCCTCCTCTGGTAGCTATTTAATAATGGCTTCGTCCCGTGGACGTTGCAAGTGTTCTTCAGGGATTAATACGTCCGCGGAGAAAAAGGCAGTCGTCTTCCCCCCCCCCACCGCAATTTTATTTGGCCCTGCGAGGGTATATCCCTCCCTTAAGTCCCAATGAGTTATTACTTCCTCTTATTGTAAATACAGTCGAGTTTACAAAAAAAAAAAGTATTCTTCGGTTTCTTAGTTCCTTACTGCATTGCCTCCCATTTTAAGGAATCTTCTTTAGGGCTTATTTTTGTGATGCTGACTTCAGACACTTGGGTGGAAATGAAGACTTTTAGACCACTGAAGAAGATTAGTGTAAGCATTTATATCACCTTTATTAGGAAACTATCCTAACTGGGTGCCTACCAAAACTAATACCGCACATCCTATAGCGTGTAGTTATAAGCCAGTGTATGTATCTTACACCACAGTCAACAAGTTTGGAAACAACCGAAAACAACATCGTTAAAGAATCTTCAGTATCGCAGTACCTTGCTATTTTTTACTCTCCCTTAAAATTAGAGCCAACAGAACATATAGTGTAAAATATTTTTATTAAAAATTAAATTCGTAAGGACGAATAAGTCTATGAAAACATAGTGCGAGTTTCTTTCTCCCCGTTGTTTTTGTATCGTGATAGTGGATAAGTAATAGCTAATTAAAAGTGAATGGCAAGTAACAACAATAACGCAATAGACTGCAACACTTGCAGTGTAATTGGGGTTATTCAGCCAATAGGCGTGGACTCTGAGAGCAAACGCTAGATGACTGTGCATTTCAGTCACTCGTATGTTTTCCTATCGGCGGTCACTGGTTATGTTCGAATATGCATTAAGTAGTACTTACTAGCGTAGTTCCATACACATGTGACATTATTAACTTGACGAAGCGAAGGTGAAGTACATTTTTTTTTTCAAACCGATATGTCAACTTTATTTCTTTGTGAGTACTGAAATTAAGAACTAAAACAAAAAGTACGCACATCATAAATGTTCATAAACACAGTACCTAAGTTGCCATTCTCACATGTAGACTACAAGAGAAGTATTTCATAAAATAATTATGCCAACAAAAGTGGCATAAATATTACTGCTTAATATCATCATAATTATAATTATATATACATTCGATTGTTTAAGGTATTGTTCACTTACTCTTTCGGTTTTAATCATACCAGTAAATAAATTCTTTCGTTGGTACATTTTCCAGACTGATTACACGTTTAAAATTTCCATCATAGTTAAAAAAATTTAATGGGCATTTTTTTTTTACGGTTTAGTGAGACTTTCTTGAGCAAAATTTCAAACTTAATATATACGATTTATGTAAAAATAATTAAGATGTGTTTTGAATGGCCTCTCATACTGAAATTAGCAACAGAAATTTTCCTATTGCCGATCTTAACTGAGACGTTTACGAAAGTTGTTTTTCACAAATTTATTCATTTAATAGCCTTTTACAATTTTTATAAAATTTGGCGCTTTATTTCAGTGGGCTGTAATTTTAAATATGTTTGTTATGTGCATATCAAAGCCTACGTGTCAAATAATTTAATGTATGTATGCATTATGTATATTCATTATTATTTGTGCCTGCGCGGTCAACGAAGTCCTCTTCTGAAATGATGGATTATTTACAGAGATTGCATATATGCCTTACCTGCGCCACTTAATAAATACGAAACAATTTATTTGGACGTGTGGACATAGTAAAAGGATGCGTTTTCAGAGAAGAAGATATGAGAGAAGAATTAAAAGTAGCCTAGATTTTATAAATAAGGTATCAATAATTGGAACGAACATTTAGAATAAACGAAGACAGAATTCTCAAATAAGTTATAAACCATCTATCAAAATTAAAGGGATACTAACCAAAAGAAAAAAAAATAGATTTTATGAACACGAAACAGGCTTAGAAAGACTCCGTGAATTAAAGAAGAATTTTTTTTTTTTTTTAACAAAATACGTTGAAATATATACTTAAGTAAGATTATACGTCTCTAAAATATATATATAATTAGTTTTTTTTTGTGTATATATAAAACTTGAGAATTCATTATATTTAAGTTCAAAACAATGATAAACAAACAAAATACGTAATAAAAGCACTCATCTGAATGCTGCTCGGTGCACAGTTTTTAATTAGCAGTTAATGTATCAAAGAAACTCTAAAAAGTGGAGTAGTGAAACAAGCATTTTCGTTTGACATTTCATTTTGAGCAGTCAGTGGCAATTTCACACACGGGCTGCAATAAACTAGTTGTTGTATATTCGCCGCCGTAGGCTGGTATTCTCATCTCTCTAGACGTCTATCTTCTATCTACTTTGCCAATTCCATCGCATACTCTGGCGTACCTCCGCAGGAGACAAGACGTAAACTTGTAGATATGGAAAATAAAGCCATTCGGGCATCAAACATAACCTGAACGGGATGAAGGAGAGATGAGGAAGACCGGAGTTGGGAGAATTTAATTTGCAGTTCTCCGTTATGTCACCGACGGTGAAAATAACGAACGGGAGAAATCGCTACAGCTTAACACAACTGCCGTACTGTGCCGGAAATTTTTAGACGTAATGACTTTTAAATTGGCAAACTCTTCGCCATGTCAAATATGCTCGGACGAAACATACTAGCGAACATGTAATTTTGCCCATCATAATATAAAAAAAGGTGCTCACACACAATAATTATTCACTTACCGTATTTAAAACATGAAATACTCAAGATGTAACCACTACACTGCCATAAATTGATCAAATTTTTATGGAATAAAAACAGAAATTAAAATTTTGGGAAGTTTCAATAATTTACAGAATTAGGTATGTTAGGTCAATTAACGGATCTTTCTGTAAAAACGTTGTCACTTCAAGAAATTCCATAGTTTTGTTAATTAACAGTCTGATTGTTTTTGCAATTTTTAAAATTTGTTTTAAGTTATATGGTTATTGCATTACACAGCGGTAGTTAAATGGGAATGAAAAATGTTGTAGCCCAACGCCAAATAGTCCATTCAGGACAACGTCTGCGAAGCGCTGCTAATGTTATACTTCCAGGCTGTTCCTTCGCCCCAAGCAAACAAAGCTTCATTAAGTCCAGAAAACGCCAAAGGGACAATGCACCGTATTTATGCGCACTCAGTTTAATAATATTGTTACCATTTTCTTAAAAGTGAGTGGGGTAAACCACGTTCGTGAAAAAATGGAGGGCTTAATTAAATAAAAGAGTTAATTATAATTTCATAATTTAATTTACAATAACTACATACAAAATTCTCTCGATCCAAATTCTTACAATAAATTGATATTATTTGTTGTTTACAATCAATGCATTTAAACAGTACAATTTACAATCACCTCAAAGAATTAATGTGATTAATTAATTAAAAAATCAGTCCCAATAGACAGTATATCAGAACCTATTCAATTAGTTAAAAAAAAAATTGTGTCCATATTCGACGTTTCTAATTTTTACAATACAATCCGTATTACATGCTCATTCTGTCCCACCTCAGTTTAGTCTGTCAAGGGTCTTATTTACACCGAAGTGACCACTGCTGCTGTGTTATGCAGTTCTCTTAGCACTTCTGGGATTCGACCGATTGTAACATATTTTTTCTCCCATCATTACTTTCACAGTTCCTGTAAAGCACACCATTCTTTATAAAAAAAAGGGAATTCCACCGTTCCCAGTATGCCTTGACTGTCATGCCTAGGCTGGATCTCTTTTCCCATCTTGG
>NQII01003577.1:0-39099 GCA_002778355.1 Clitarchus hookeri
AGTCACATACGCACACGCTGTACGCAGGACCATGGCGCGTGGTAAAGTGTTGCAAGGTAAGCTGGTGCTTGCTCAGTGCTGTACACACTCGGCGCACGCAGCAGGAACCAGTAGCCAAAGTGGAGCCGGGAGAAACTGAGCGTATTGCGGCCACTCACGAGAGAGCGGCGAGACACTCATTACACACATGTTGTGACGTCAACTGTACTACTACGGTTAAGTGGCCGATGCGTAAACTAGCAAACGATTAGGTATAGCACAGAGCAAAAAAAAAATACCTTGCAACTGTTAACCACGCGCCACTGTTTCAGAGCCGTGGCCGTAGCGATGATGGCGCACTTGATGCGCGTGGCAGTATCGCCCTTATCGCTCCCTCACTCATGAGCATCAACTCAAACGTGAAAATAGCTCCAGGTAAGCGACCACTTCAACTGAAGGTTTCTGGCAGCCAACACCAAAAAATCAAGAAAGTGCAATGCCACATAAGAGTTTCCGCCTGATTTGTGAGCAATTATTTTTACCGAGTGANCACCAAAAAATCAAGAAAGTGCAATGCCACATAAGAGTTTCCGCCTGATTTGTGAGCAATTATTTTTACCGAGTGAAACAGTATTTTAGCGCGATAGTTGAGAGTTGAGAGGTTTGGGTAAGGCTCTTAACAGCGAGATTATGAGAGCTGATGAGGGTGAAACGAGGTGAGAATGGAGCAGCGCCGGAATGGAAGGGCGGGGGACAAGGTGAATCCCTGAGAAAACCTGCCGACCAGCGGCATCATCCGGCACGATTCCCACATGCGAAGATCCGCGAGTGATTCCGCCTTCAATCGAACCCGGTTCGCCTTCGTNGCATCATCCGGCACGATTCCCACATGCGAAGATCCGCGAGTGATTCCGCCTTCAATCGAACCCGGTTCGCCTTCGTGTAAGGCGAGTAGTCTGACCACTACACTCCTGCGGCCCCATTTAGCGATAAAATGTGCACATATACGGCGTAAGAAATAGTTCGGCAGTGATGGGTCTCGTTGGCAAACTATTTGCTGACAAAGTTAACGAACAATTATTAGGATTAGAGTTTTTTTTGATTTTCCAATATCGCTTCCAAAAACCTGTAGATTTTTATGAGTGTGTTAAGTGTTTAATTTATACTTCACAAGATATCAAAATTATTTTCAAAAATTTTAATATAAGACACTATTTTCCGCGTAATATGAAATAATAGTCTGGAAAAAGTATGGCGAAGAAAGAAAAATTATACTTTTCAAAAATTAACAAAACGAGTTATATTAATTTAATATTTATTACTTTTTTTCCTACAAGTATAAAATTGAACAAAATAGATATGTTAGGATGCAGCTCAAAATATTTGTTCATAATATTAGAAAGTCATGGAGAATATTTCTTGGAAATTCGTTACGTGTTTCACCCTTATTCCAATTTCAACTTCTGAGATAAAAAATTTAAAGTAAAAATAATTGCAATACTTTTCGCAGAGAACCAATTGTCTGATTTAAAATAAATTGCAAAATGCCACTCACGTGACTTCAGTAAACACGTTAAATAAAGCCAAAATTAGTGATAGATGAGTTTATTTTTTATTTTTATGGCTCAATATTTTAAGCCAAATTATTATGTTTAGTGTTAAGAATACACTATATNATGAGTTTATTTTTTATTTTTATGGCTCAATATTTTAAGCCAAATTATTATGTTTAGTGTTAAGAATACACTATACATATTATTTTTCAAATTATGCAGTGTTTAGTCAAGTTATCAATATTGTCTCACTAAACAAATAAAATCCTTAAAATCCTTTATAAAAATAGGCTTTTGAACGGCTCTAAGGCTGCAGGAAGAAATAATTAAAAAAATTGCAGGATGCCTTCATAAAAACTAAATGATTGCGAATTAAAATTATAACAAAACTACTCGAGACACAACCACGAGATTTGCAGGAGTGTGTAGAGAAACTCAGAATTTTTTTTGTAAGCTATAATTGCATTTATACGTGAGTTTCTTTCGTTTCACGTGTCTGTTAATGTACTACCTGAATTAAAAAAAAAAAAAAAAAAAACGCAAAACTTTAAATAACACACAATGTAATTTTTTTCCAGTTACTTCAGATATGTTTTCAGGCGTCTCTATAAGCATTGTATATTAAGACGTTAAGGGAGGTAGCCCCAATTATTTCCGCGACGACAGGGGCCAGTTTTTGCAGCGGTCGAAGCGTTGTTCACTTATATTTCCTCACTTGAAATGCAGCGTTCCATCTTACACACTCTCTGTCATGTTTGCAATAAACAAGTGGTTGATCTCGAGTAATTAACGAAGTCGTAGATACATATAAATACAAAAATAATGACATGCAATTAATTTATTTTATATAAGCTTCCACGCACAAGGAAAAAATAATCATTTGGATAGCCACAAAAAAACCCGACACAAAAAAAATTCAGGAAACAAATAACATTTTTTTTGGCTTTGTTCCTCNATGAGTTTATTTTTTATTTTTATGGCTCAATATTTTAAGCCAAATTATTATGTTTAGTGTTAAGAATACACTATATATTATTTTTCAAATTATGCGGTGTTTAGTCAAGTTATCAATATTGTCTCACTAAACAAATAAAATCCTTAAAATCCTTTATAAAAATAGGCTTTTGAACGGCTCTAAGGCTGCAGGAAGAAATAATTAAAAAAATTGCAGGATGCCTTCATAAAAACTAAATGATTGCGAATTAAAATTATAACAAAACTACTCGAGACACAACCACGAGATTTGCAGGAGTGTGTAGAGAAACTCAGAATTTTTTTTGTAAGCTATAATTGCATTTATACGTGAGTTTCTTTCGTTTCACGTGTCTGTTAATGTACTACCTGAATTAAAAAAAAAAAAAAAAAAAACGCAAAACTTTAAATAACACACAATGTAATTTTTTTCCAGTTACTTCAGATATGTTTTCAGGCGTCTCTATAAGCATTGTATATTAAGACGTTAAGGGAGGTAGCCCCAATTATTTCCGCGACGACAGGGGCCAGTTTTTGCAGCGGTCGAAGCGTTGTTCACTTATATTTCCTCACTTGAAATGCAGCGTTCCATCTTACACACTCTCTGTCATGTTTGCAATAAACAAGTGGTTGATCTAGAGTAATTAACGTAGTCGTAGATACAGATAAATACAAAAATGATGACATGCAATTAATTTATTTTATATAAGCTTCCACGCACAAGGAAAAAATAATAATTTGGATAGCCACAAAAAAACCCGACACAAAAAAAATTCAGGAAACAAATAACATTTTTTTTGGCTTTGTTCCTCATAAATATACCAGAGAATCATAATTTTTCTGGATTTTGGGAAATATGAATAATATCGCCTACGAAATGAAACAAACTGAATAATTCAAACAGTTAAAATTATTTAAAATAAAATAAATACACTCATAAATATAAAAGCAAAATTATCTGCATTTTATCAATTAAAAAAGTAGCAAAGCACATGCCATTCGACAGGAAATTACGAAAAATTATGCCGCCATGATTGTGCTTCTCTGTTGGACGTGTACTTTATATGCCTACAGACTGGGAAATGTTTGACAGAAACTGACAAATGTTATTGCATTTTGAGTGAATTGGACTGCGTCCGAATCACAAAATTGAGAATACTAATAATATTATGGAATCTTTAAAGCGTGGTAAAGTAATGAGAACGATATATGGAATAAACTATACNATATGGAATCTTTAAAGCGTGGTAAAGTAATGAGAACGATATATGGAATAAACTATACTAATATTAAACACACTTAACGCATTTCTGATAACACAAAACTAGCGTTAAAAAAAACGGGAAAAAATATTTGACATTTACCGTGACTTTACTTTCATGCTATCAACAGCTTTGTTAATACCACTAATAAGACGCGTGAATAATGAAAAAATCNGAAACTGACAAATGTTATTGCATTTTGAGTGAATTGGACTGCGTCCGAATCACAAAATTGAGAATACTAATAATATTATGGAATCTTTAAAGCGTGGTAAAGTAATGAGAACGATATATGGAATAAACTATACTAATATTAAACACACTTAACGCATTTCTGATAACACAAAACTAGCGTTAAAAAAAACGAGAAAAAATATTTGACACTTACCGTGACTTTACTTTCATGCTATCAACAGCTTTGTTAATACCACTAATAAGACGCGTGAATAATGAAAAAATCNTTACCGTGACTTTACTTTCATGCTATCAACAGCTTTGTTAATACCACTAATAAGACGCGTGAATAATGAAAAAATCCAGCTTCTGTCGCTTCAAAGATCCCTCGGCAAATATCAGCTGATGTTGAGCCAGTTAGGTCATTCATTAACAGCATGTTTTGCTCCGAGATCAGAGCGGGGAATATTCTGACACGTGTTTTCGCCAGAGTATTGTTTCTAGAAACTGTTGAATTTAAATCCTCAGCAAGTTCGAAAAATACAACTGCATCACTTATCTTTTGGAGCATTTTTTTAAATAGTTGTTTTCTGACGTTCTAGCTTAGTTTCGGAAGGCTATAGGCTGTTCACGGTAAAGTGAACACTTTTGATGCCCTAGTTACTTTTTTCCCTATCAGCCATTTTTTTATCCTTCCACCACTTTGTAAAATAAATATCGCCAGTGTACATATTTCACCGGACTCGAAAGTTAACGACAAATGATACAATAAAATATATTTATGAGTATTATTCCAAATGAGAGTGCTTTAAAAAGTGCTCGCTTTACAGTGAATAGTCTATAACAGGATACATACTGTTACATATGCTTTCGCTTTACCAGATTGGTAGTTTTTGGTTAAATAAATGAGCTAAAGTTAGGTACCTTGTTTATTTGCAATAGTATAGTGAAATCTATACAGCTCTCTCTTTTAGAATGTGGTATCTCTCACTGTGTTACAGTAACATGTGTAAATAATAAAATACGTATTAATTAAATAATTAAAGTAAACCTACTGACATAGTCGCACAGTTCATACTCAGATCTGTTGCAGTACAATTGGGATCAACTCTCGTGAACTGCTGCCACCTCCGCTCTTACACATAGGCGTGCCACATGCACCACAGCACTCGTCCATAAGCACCCCGCCGACACAAAGGTCGCTGTCTCAGCACCACCAATAACCACCGTCACTAGCCGAACTCGCAGTTATCGTCGTCCACGTACTGGCAAAAAACTCCTTCGGCGGGGTAAAGGACTGTATTTGTACCTGCGATAATTCTTTCTGCCATATTGTGTAGTTACGTGGTCAGCCATGTATGACATGATTCAGCATCGAGACGTTTCTCAAAATTGAGGCAGTCCACGATATTCTGGAAGGTGCTGGTCGCCGCCAGGTGTGAGCTGTCAATCACAGGCANGTGAGCTGTAAATCACAGGCAATTTGCAGCTTCATCATATATCCCCCCCCCCTTTCTCACATCCCACACCACGCCATCCAAAACGTAGCCGCCTCGCAGTCCCGACCTTGACGTGTCATCAAGTTCATAGTTTGCAAGTCCTGGAGGGGAAGGGGAAAAGAACATCTTTTCGCAAACATATTATGATTAACTTAAACATCTACAATCGACAATCAATGTGTATCTTAATTACACCGACAAATTCCCGCTGCTGGTTGTGCACGAAAAAAATAAGTTTAAAACATATACGACTTATGGTCTGAAGCGAATCTTAAGGGTGGTACATATTTTGGAAGTTAGAACTGCAGAACGAATGTTTTACAAATACTGAAAATGGAAAACTGAGTGCCTGTATAATGTGTTGTCGTGTGACAGTTTAGGGATAGTAGAGCGACGCTGGCAACAACCACCCCCCCCCCTGTCACGAAGCAGGTGAACAGCCAGAACGGACCGCAGTTACACGTGTCTTGCTGCGCGTCCTGCTGCATAGGCTTCCCTGCCACCCCCCTTCACCCCTCTAGGCCTCTCGCCCGCCCGTGAGATCTGTGGAGCGCAGAGGTTTCACGCGATATCACCAAATAATCATGTGTATTTCGCCGGAATTCAAAATATACGCACCACGGAAGAAATAGCTGACGAGCTGGATATTGGTGCAGAGAACAGCCCCCTTCCCCCCTTAGCTAACCACAGGACAATGTGGAAACGCACCGAATAAATAGCTGACGAGAGTAAGCTAGGGACGAGGCATTGTTCTGCGTCCTACCCCCTCATCTCCTCCTCCCCCCCACAAGGCGACACGTGCCGACAATTAATGGTGGAGGNACATTATTACAAACCCCTTAACCTTCCGGCATCATATAGTCTATGCCACTAAGCATTAACAAAATACGCTACGTAATTTTTGGAAGTGTTATTTGGCTTCCCAACAGTGGGGTGTACACAGCCAACATAGCGTCAAGTGAATTGGCTCCCAACTGTGGAGCCTACAAGTTAATTGTGACATGCGGGTTAATAACCCATCTTTTAAATCCCAAGATTGCTACATNCCCAACTGTGGAGCCTACAAGTTAATTGTGACATGCGGGTTAATAACCCATCTTTTAAATCCCAAGATTGCTACATTATCATGGAGAATAAGTTGAAATAAGGGCAGTAACCATGATTATTTTCATGACATAATTTAATGACAGCGACAGATAGGTGTGGTGTTTACTGATCTTCGTTCCGTTACACATTATCCAGACACTGGATATTCCATTAAAAAAATTTTCTTCAATATTTGTAATAAAATAGTGTTTCAGGTCAAACTTCAAAGATGTGTACCGTCCTTTGGATTCACCTTAGGCCGTAAGTCGTACATAAACATTTTAAATTTCTTCTTCGTAATTAACCTGAAGCCGAAGTTTGTCGATCTAATTTAAATACATCCTGTACAAACATTCCTTCAGTGAAAGAATGCGAAAGCTGATTGAAAAAAGAATTGGTAAGGGTATCGAGCCGGTTTACGTTATCAGAGTTAAATTGTACTTGTATAAAAACATACAGAGCTAAAGGTGCAGGGTTGACGTTTGTGGACCCGAATCCCTCGTTATAAATATTTGCAAAATTCCTTTCCCTTGCAGGCCAGTGTGTTGACATGGCTCGCCGCACATTTCGTAAGTAAATGCGTTCCTAACCTAACGTATTACGTAATAGATGAACTACAAATATTGCAAACCGATACTGGACATCACGATACGCAGCAACCACAGTGGGCGGTGTTTACAAAAGACACCGAGGAAGGGAAAGGAGAACGGTGAGTGGCGGAGAGAGATGAGAAAGGAGTGGAAGCAGTGGTAAATGTGCACGCTCCAGCGACTGCAACCCGATTACTCGCCGCGAAGGAATGTGGGCGGGACCGACAAAACGCGGCGGGCCGCTCGGCATTAAAATTCCATCACCACCGGAGCTTGGGAAAGAACACAAGACACTCCCGTGCAGAACGAGTCTCGCCGACGGTTTTTTCACGACTCGCAGAAAGATTTCAACAGGACGGCTGGGAAAATAACTTGATGTAAATACTCAGCGCTCAGAGGCGATCGGAGTCGATTTGCTTGTAGCAGTCAACGGTCTGGGGCGCTGCACTAAAAAAAAAAACAGTTTTGTTGGCGACCACGAAATGTTTCTGTNCAGTTTTGTTGGCGACCACGAAATGTTTCTGTCAATATAGACATGAAAAAAGATTTTGTGTTGCCAACACAATTTTTTGTCATTCCAGAATTTAGTGGAAACAACTAAATGACGTTTGTGGTCACCAATAAATTTAGTATGTCTGTAGGCAATACTGTGTTAGTTAATCGCAGCGAAAATGTTATGATGATAGCAGCAATACTTTTTAGTAAGGCTCACTAAGGTGTTTTANTGTGTTAGTTAATCGCAGCGAAAATGTTATGATGATAGCAGCAATACTTTTTAGTAAGGCTCACTAAGGTGTTTTACAGGTTGTTGGCTTTTGTAGGTAGGTATGGTCTAACAATAATAAATTTCATGTTATCATGAGGGGGACTCGAATCCATGACTGTTCAAATGTGAGCTCAGCGGGTTACGATTGTGCTACCTTGATCAACTTTAATGATTCATCAGCACACTTCAAAGAAACATTTGATATGATTCCCAAACATGTATTGGAAGTTTTTAACCCAGGAAACGCATGAGAAATGTACCATTCGTAAGTCTTCTAATATTCCAATACATGCATGGAGTTTCTCCTATGCAAAAATGGAAACATTACAATACAAATGCATGGTAACATTTCCAAAAGTTTATAAATCATACCATACAACTTTAAGTATATTTACCAGACACTTGTATAGGAACAATTCCAAACCAGATTAGCAGATGTACTATCCTAGTATGGTAGTGTTACTAGACACATGTATGGGAACGATCGCGTGCCATATTGGCAGCTGTAGTACAAGAGTATAGTAACTTTACCAGACATGTATAGGAATCATCACATACCATACTGACAGCTGCCGTAGTACACAAGTATGGTGCCTTTACCAGCCATGTGCATAGGAACGATCTCACACCATATTGGCAGCTCTAGTATGCCAGTATGGTACATTAACATATGTATGTATAGCAATGATCACATACCATAATGGTAGCTGTCGTAAACAAGTGTGGTATCTTTACCAAACAAGAAGAGTGTATTCCTGGCACCTGACTGTGCGAAATGCAGAGCTCATCAAAAAGTAGTACACAACACTACCAAAATTGTCAGAAAAGTGTGATTTATGTTGCATATTAAAGAATAATACATATATTTTGTAATACTGTAGAATATTATGCTAGAATTTAATTATTTAAATGTTTTAAAAATCATACACTAATAAAAGTTTATTTTTAATAAAAATTTAAGCATATTTACATTTTTGATGGTTTAGAAAGCACATTCCAATTCACTTATAAAAAGTTTGCGGCTGAAATAAATGTGCAAAAAATCAATTATAAAAAATATTTTAGACATTACTACTTATTTTTATTACATCCAGAGTAATTATGGTACTCTTTCTTCTTATATTAAAAAAAATGCACTTTCTAAAGATTATAGAATGGAAACACGCTTATATTTTAATTACAAACATACTTTCATTACGTGGTTTTAAAGCAAATAAGTAAATTCTTGCAATACATTTTACAATTATTCAAAATATATGCATTATTCTTTCATATGCAACACAAATGGTACCTTTCTAACAATTTTGGTATTTTGCATACAAACGAGCTCTGCATGTTGTACAGTCAGGCGTAGTGCTTCATTGGATGCCCTTCTCCTCCTACCTGAAGCTACTAAGACTTGGATCTTTTACATGTTTCTATCGCCTTGACTCAAGCCAAAGTATGAATAGTGGCATGCCACCGTTTACTGCTAATGTTTAATTGCAATTGTATACTGAAGAATGAGCCAAGGAATATGAAGAATTTCCAAGTTCTGTGTCGTAATTCTTAAGTTATGAATTGTGTAAACCCCCTAAAAATGACTGCACACCATCATTTATAGTGTGTCAATAAAATTTTATACATTTTCTAGAAATGTGTACATAAATGAAACATGCCCCCTCGTGTAGTTGTCCTCAAAATTCCACGAATGCCAGATATAGAGGAGCTGCACCATACTGCTCCAAAGGTTATTATTCTACGTATCTGTTGAAAGTTTCCTAAAATGTATGTATGTAGGAATAGTTAGATTTTAGGAATTGTCTATGGTAGAGGTGGGTCACAGAGTATCAATATGCTACTTTGTATCTGATACACACCTGTGTCAAGTACTGTAAATGAGTGCACTGCGGAAGTATCAGATACATTTAGTACCAGTTTAACATTCGCCACCAGTATGTTGTGTCTGCAGTTGCATGTATTTCTGATACAATAAAATTTTAATTATATTTAAAATGTGCTGTTAAAATGAAACCCAATTTCTTGGTTTGGATTTGGAGACTGCACATTTAAGTGATTTAGTATTTTTTTTCTTAAAAAAAAAAGAGGATAATTTATAAATAAATTTTTATTTATACAATTTACATATAGCAAGTATATCACCTCATCTAAAACATTTTCATGCTATTGAATTTTTTTGTTATGATCTTGTTTTTATCCATATGGGCTGTTCACGGTAAAGTGAACACTTTTGAAGACCTAGTTACTTTTTTCCAATCAGCTATTTTTTTGCTTCCACCACTTTTTAAAATAAATATTGCCATTTAAGTAACAAACACAGCGTATATATTTAATCGGACTCTAAAGTTAACGTCCAAGGCTGCTATCAAATAGATTTATTGTTTATTATTCCAAATGAGAGGGCTTTCAAAAGTACTCACTATACACCGGGAATAGCCTATACTTTATTTCACTGTATAATATAACACACAGTACACAAACTCAAAACACGTAATTACTTGACAGAGCGCGTACTCGATAACACGCGTATCTGATACACGCCTACCTGGTACTGTGTACCTGTTACACGCCCGCTACTCGNTACACGCCTACCTGGTACTGTGTACCTGTTACACGCCCGCTACTCGAGAGACTGGCGAAGCTGCAATGCACTCGGGAAGGTCGAGAATTACTGTAACTGATACAGAAAGTATCAGATACTCCGTATCAGATACATGCCTGCCTGATACTGTGTACCTGTTACACGCCCGCTACTCGAGAGACTGGCGAAGCTGCAATGCACTCGGGAAGGTCGAGAATTCCTGTAACTGGTACAGAAAGTATCAGATACTTCGTATCAGATAAAGGTTGTAGCTGTATCAGTTTGGAGCAGATACAGAAAATAGCTGTAACAACCCCTCTCTACATGGAAGGCAAATTTGCAAGACCAAATTATAGGAATAGCACATTACCAGTTCAGTAGACTGTTCTTTGCACAGTTATGATCATGTAGGAACGGTATTTTACATTTAGGAAGCCTATTCCGAAGAAATTAGAGGTATAAGTTTAACACTTTTGACTGAAAATTGTTGATTAGATTTAGTTAATACACAATGTAAACTATAAGGGATATATATCATATTTTATTACTGATAGTCTAAAAGGAATGCATCCACAATACAGATCCTAACAAAATAAATTAAGCAAACCCCAGCAAAAAACTGTGAAAGCATATATAAAGTATACAACTTGGGATTATCCGTAATTTACGTATTTTTTATTTCTCTGCAGCAGCAGTTTTACTTAACTTCGTATAAATTAGTTTATATGTTGTACATTATGAATGGAACTAGCAAACTGTGAAAGAACATAATGTGCAACATCTATCAATAAAGATGTACAAACTCATTGTAAATTTTCCTCTTTACACAAATTCATCACTTTAAGAATAAGTTTTGTGTCTAGACTGGTAATATTTCAACTTATCTTTTACTCAGACTTGTTTTGGTAACACTTCTTTTCTACTTTCCCTGAGTATGACATATGGCACATTAAATATCACCAGATCTATGTTCTATTCCGATAAAAAGTGTAGTCTCTCTGCCAATCACATGATAAATAATAGGAATTTCCGGCACAAACAAAAAACAGAAGCAAACATTACAAATGTATTTGATATACCATGTTTATTTCTACAAGTTTCAACAACAAAAATATTTTTTTATGTGATGAAAATAACTATTCGCATAAAAAAAGAAATTAAATTAGTTTACATTGTATCGCGTGTAACTGGCAACATTAGTGAGTCAAAAAGTCATAATTTTTGTAAACACTAGAAAATAAACTTTTTCCACTGGTTTGTGCGTTTCTTCACACTACTTTGCAGTTTTCTGATGCATGTATCAAATTCGCTGTTGTTGCTCTGTATTCTTACCTCCTGCCGTGAATTTATATCCAGAAATTGCCTGAAAAAAAAAACACACATTTAAAATGAGTGAAGATGTGTACGCATTGTTATGATTATTACATATTAAATAGGGATTGCCAGATATTCAGGAAGGAAAGTCAGTACATATGTTGGTAACGTTGCTTTTATTACTCACCCTAAATTAATAAGATTTCATACATGTACTAAACGGGGCAAAATTGTTCATATTAATAAATTTGAAAATAGTTGTATTTTGTATTATATTTTTGTTCATGAAAATACATTTTCATGTATGTTTTGTGACTGTGGACATCCAGTTATTTAAATACCCTGAGTGTGTTTGAAACAAATACAGATTTCTTCTTCAAAGGATTCTACAGTCACTAATTTGCAATCACATTAATTTTTTCTAGGTTGTGCAGTTGAAATGAAAAATTGGAACATTGAGCTGTTACCGACAAGAACAGTACCCGAAGCAAAATGCGCGAAATCTGAATTGTTCTGGGTAAATATGTACATCCGGCAACCCTAATTATTAATAACATTGACTGACAGACCACAAAAACACATGAAATTAAGACACATTACTCTCACAACACAACATATACAGTATATTCACGGTTTCTTCACACTTTTTGAATTTAACCTTTCAAAAATAACCCCTATGTATGACGTGTTTGGTTGTTTATTATTTACATTACAAATCACAAGCGTTTTATACTTGTGTTAATACAAAATTATATAAAAGTATGTTATTTTTTATTATATTAAAATTGTTTGTGTATTTTGTCTATGAATTATAATATTTCATTCATAACTAATACGAATAAAAACTGAGAAAATAGGTGTGTTGATAATATCTAGAAGAAATAGTTGTTATGCAAAATGTTATTACATTGAGTGCACACGAACGTGATGCATTGTCACTTGGTGTAGTTTTCTGTACTCGGTGAAGCTTTGTTTGCATGAGGCGGAGCAATCGCTAGAAAGTAGAACCTAAGCAGGGATCCAGAAAAGCTGGAAGTAACTGTGAATAGACTACAGTAATAATTAGACACAAGATTCAACACTAACAACAAAAAAATTGAGCTAACACTAATAGAAAAATAACATATGTATGTTTTTTATATTGCAGGGTAAAAACATGCATGTGTTTTTGCACTTTTAAATATTGAACACAACTTCAGCTTGAAAGGGCAGAGACTCATACCACCTGTGGAGAGGGAAAGTAAACTGTTAGCGAAGTGTATCAAAATATCACACTGCACAGTTTGAATCTGGGTGATGCTGCAGCATTCAAGAACTTGTTGGTGATATTTTTTTAGTGTGTCAAAGTTGAAGGCTAACTTAAACACATACTATTTTTGCCGGTAAATTACTTTACTTTGAATTAAAAAATTTAATTCTTAACAATTTCATCTCTAACCAAAGGGAAGTTTACAGTGGAATAAAACAACCTATCGAGGACAGGTTGGGCTTGACATCTCTAACAGTCGCGTCGTTAGAAACTGAGCAAGTTGCTCAGAGAAGCAGGAACCGGGTAGGGGAACTCGCCATGTAATGTATTAAGGAACCAGCCCAGCATTCGACTGAAGTGGCCTTCGGAAAGCATAGGAAAACTGCAATGAGAATGGCTGGACCAGGAATGAAACCCACATTCTTCTGAAGTGTTGTAAGTGAAGTAAATGAGAGTTAATGCTGAATAATATGGAAAACTGTTTGTAAGAGTTTTAGTGGTAAAAGAAAGTCAATTAATTTTATACAGTAAAGAATTATTTGAAATGGTAATTTAATATATGTTCTCATCTTCGAATCCACCATAATGTCCTGTTGATATGTTCAAGATGGTTATAGCAATATACATAATACGTAAGAAAATCTGCTAAATGTCCCCTGTAACTTTTGATTGTACCATAGAGGGTCAACCCTAGAGATTATACGTAATATTTGGTAACGTTTCTACTTTCTACAAACAGTGGCAATCAGACAATACATTAAATAAGATTCTACAGATTGTGCCAAGATATCTAATTTCAGGTTGGCCGGAGGATTTGTAAAACATACTACAAAAAAATTCAGAAACTGTATAAAATAAAGGAAAATGCTTAGATTCCAGAAAAATATTTTTGGAACAACTAAGTAAAACTGCAGCAATTTATTTACTTGAAAAGGGAGAGAGGAGAAGGGAGAAAATACAGCTCTTCAAGTGTGCGAGCAGGAAAACGGGCAGACGTCAATAAACGTAGGTTTATGAAAGTCGGTTAGTCAGTTAGGCTTCAGTATTCACTGCACGCAGGCAATCAGCACTGCAGTCTGCATCAGCAGGTTATCTGCAGTAACCATCAGTCCATTGTGCATGACCCCTACGCAACATATTGGCTATGTAATGAAGTTCAGAAATGGCTTTCTGAAGTCAAGACATTCCAACAAGAATATTTAGTCTCAAGACAAGCTGAGACACTCTTCATAAAGATTATCATGTTAGCAACTGCTTTGTACAGTACATATCTATGGGAAGTAAATACACATTTAATATACAGTATAAGAACATCGTGAAAATAGTGATTAAGATATGAATATGAATTAGCATATACCCTAAAATTACAATCTATGATCAGTTTTACCAGCACCACCTTATTTTTAAGGGCTACTTATAGGAAAACTAAGATTTCTTTAACTCAGTATGATGTTTCATCAACATTAAGACTGGTATTCATAGTTGGAGGCTTGTATGGCAAATCAGCTATACGCACGAGGTAATGCTGCTTCTTCAAGCAATACTTCTTTGAACAATGAATTCATTAAACGTGACTTGGCAAAGTGAGTATTATAGCAGTATTAATTATTTGGACCAAGCTTTGCTTGATGAAGTTTTCTAAATAAGTATCTGTATAGTATAAATATCAATTTATTCCATCTAAAACTGCTGATTTATTTACAAAATTTACCTGGCCGGAATAAAGGTACCCCTTTGTTAAAAATTACCTCTGTTAATTTATTATTTTCATTCTTAACTCTAAGTTTTAGGGTGGAATTCAAAGTGGGCATATAAGCAATACTTGAAACAAGAATTATTTTACTCGTGCTGAAGTATGATTTTCAATTCAACGATTATGATATAAGTATTGCTTATTTCGATAGCTTGAAGTAATGCTTGATGAAGTACTGCTTATCGCGTATTCAAAGTCACGAAATAAGTTTTACTTATTTCGCAATTATTAATAATCAAACAAGCATTACTTATCCACGAAATATTTTCATTAGAAAATGTTGTTCCCTTAAAATATTTTATAGAAACCGGAATATAATTTAGATAATTACATGGGACAAATGGGGAAAATTAAAATCCTACACTTTGTTGTGAAAACATCACCTCTTTTCTTAACGTTTGTGTACGATGGATTTTGGTCACTAGGGAGATTTAAAAAAATTTGTATATTGAGTAACTTTACGACACGTAAGTATGAGCATCAAATAATTTTGAACGTTTATTTGTAATATAATCGCAGGTTCGTGTGTATAACAAGAGAAGACAACCCAACGTTTTTAGATAAAAACATCACGCATTCAGATTCAGCAAGAAATCGGCCTTTCGTTTTCAAATAAAGACAATCGCAAATTAAAAATCAACACGAAAACCGACATATTTAATCATCATTAAGGTGAAATAATTATTATGGCGCACCGATTTTTATACGAACGAATATTTTGGTAACATTTTAGCTTTGATGCTAACAAAAGACTAGTTAAAAAATCACACCATAAATTTTCGTTCACTAAACGGGGCCACTCCATCATTTCTATTACATAAACACCAACAGAACGTGCTCAAAACTGTTAGGTTATGATCGAACGTGTTTGTCGAACGAGTACTGAAAGAGGTTATGTTGGCTGGACTGTAGTATGAGATGTGAGCAAACACTTTTATGATCGATAACGTTGTTCGCGGAACGGCAAATATTGGCGCTGGACGGAAATGCCCAATATTTTATTATTACAAGGCATGGTATATTTTATTAATTGAGATGTCATTAAAACAACATACACATTATCATTTATATATTCATCTAGTGTGTACGCCAAGTCCCTTTTTTTTTGCCACAGCTAACAACCTTCCGAAAAAAATTATTACATAACATATAAAATAAACACGTTTTTAATGTACACAAAAATATTTTAATTTAAAATGTGCGATAAAACAAAATACAATTATTCAAAATACTAGTAAAAATTTTAAAATATCAATCTAATGTAAAAATGTATTTCACCTGGGTGACTGTTGTAAATAAAATGGTAATTTTATCTATGTTATGTTGGTACTGATATTATAGAGATACTTATTTGGCTATATAATGAAGTACCCACCTGATAAAAACTCCTTTAGTGTACATAGTTAATGAATGTTTTCCCAGGGCATCTTTCCCAGCAGACTACAATTTGCCAAAATAATACAAATGTTTAAAAAAGGAGATAAAACTAAAATGGACAACTATAGACCAATTGCACTACTTACATAATTTTTCAAAATATTAGAAACAACTTATAGCACAGAAAGTGATAAGTTTCCTGAAAAAAATAATATAATTTCTACATGTCAGTATGGTTTTGTAGATGGTAGATCTACTGATCAAGTCATTTTCAGCTTTATAACAAAATATTTGAGTTTAAGGATTATAAACACCAGACAATTGGCACATTCGCTGACTTATAGAAGGCATTTGATTGTGTAAACCATGATTTGTTACTGGAAAAACTTGAGTATTGTGGAATAAAAGAAATAGATATTAAGTTAATTAGATCATATTTCGAAAATAGACAACACTTCACCTCGGTTATAAATTTAAATAGTAGTTACATTTCAAATTCCTTCTCAGAAACCTGTAGTACAATGACAGTAGGAGTACCACAGGAATCTATTCTAGGACCATTGTTGTTCATAATATATATCAATGACTTCCCTGAATGCATGAAATCTGGTGAACCAGTAATGTTTGCAGATGATATAAATATATTAGCCACTAGCACAAACAAATTGTCTCTTGTAGAGAAAATAAGACAAATACTAACACACACATCAAGCTCATTTATCAGAAACCACTTAATACAGAATGTAAAAAATATCAGCCCTAATAACTTTTATTCCAAAACCGGGAGAGGAAAAATACTTCGACAAAAATTTCAAAATTGGTAATGATCATCGGTAGGAAATAGAAAATATAAAATTTCTGGGCCTAACTCTAGATAATAAACTAACCTGGAATGATCATATAAACAGAGTCTGTAAAAGATTAACCTCCATGTATTTTGCCACGTATATGCTTAAAAAAATTATTGACAAACAACATTGTTATGCTACTTTTTCTCAAATATTCAATCTATCATGAGTTCTGGAATCATATTTTGGGGCAGTTCAAAAAACTGGATAGCTGCATTTAAAATGCAAAAGAAAATAGTGAGAATAATAACTGGTGAAGGTTACAGAAGTCACTGCAAACCTTTTTTAAAAAACACTGTATATGTATTCCTGTATTTTGTTCTAAATAAAAAACACAAATCAGGTTAAAAATAGTGATATTCACAACCACTCAACTAGGCAAGCTAGTCAGCTACACCCGTTTCCATACAGAGCCAAGAAAACATCCCTAAGTCCCTATCACTCTGGAACTGAACTTATTAATAACTTACCAACAACCATTCAAGGTATAATCAACTATAATAAATTAAAAGCAGAACTAAAAATAGTATTTCTTGAAAATGGTTTTCTATTCCGTAGAAGAATATTTTGATAATAGTAGGACCTCATTGTAAGGCATATATGTTGTTTTTATTTATTGTAACCGAACTTAATATTCACTGTTTTTATTGCTAATACATAGTGTATTTTTATCTTGGATGACAAGCTGTTATATTTCTTATACATTCACATGCTTGTTTATTAATTGTATTGATTTACCATGTAAGCTATGCACTTTTACCTTTTATTATGTATATTTTCTCATTTAGTTGAATGCTTATTTTATTATGGTAAAATTACTATTCATACAATTAATATAATGTATATAATCTGATAAATCCCAATCGAAATTGACTTGGATATATAAAGGATGCTAAAAAAAACTAAACTAAAGTAAAGCTTGCCTCAAACAAGTAATACTTCTATAAGTATTTCTTCATCAAGAAACTGTTCATGAATTCATTGCTCAAATAAGTAATGCTTGACGAAGAAGCATTACTTCATGAAGTATGACTTATTTGCCAAACAAGCCGTCAACTATGAATTACAGACCTAGTGGCTTTCTTTTGTTTCAACACTAATTCAGGAATATATTAATCATGTGCAGATAATAAATATAGTGGTGTAACGTATCATTGTAAATGTCTTTAATTTCACTAGATTGGTGTATGATGTCAGTGTAAATATTCACATCGACCTAATTTCCATAACTCTTGTAAACACAGCCTATATGGGCTGATGACTGTAAACTGAGCACTTTTTGAAAGCCTTGTTTAAGCTCTACTTGTATGCATATTGCATATTCTTACATCATATGTAATAAAAACACTGCCATGGGCCTGATCATTTCTTTCATGCAGAGGCCACGATGGTGTAGTGGTTAGACTACTCGCCTCCTACCTAGGAGAACCAGGTTTGATTCTTGGTAGGGTCGCTCCCGGATTTTCGCATATGGGAATTGTGCCAGACGTTGCTGCTGGTCAGCGGGTTTTCTCAGGGATATCCCATTCCTTACACCCCTCAATTACTGCGCGGCTCCATGCATCGTTTCACCCTCGTTGGTTCTAAATACCTCAATGTTAAGAGCCGCCCAAATCTCTCCACTCCATTCTATCCATGCGTCCATCAAGTAAAAGTGTAAAGTTATTAGAAAAATAAATATTTTACAAATTTGCTTATTTTTACACTTATATACATTAAAAAAAGAAAAAGAAACTATTTCAGTATTCACAAATGTTTAACTCATTTAATTCAGCTTTTAGACTTGTAACTGTTTTCCCTCTGTCGTTACCAACTTTACGAAGTGCACACTAGTCAGAGTGCCCATGTAAGTAGGGTCAGTTACATTTTTCAAAGGCTGGATTCAAAATTGCTCACTTTGCAGTGAACATTGTTTACCAACCCAGCTGGCCTTGAGCATGTTTTTGCAACTGGTTTTTTTTTAATGAAATGATAGAGTAATCCAGTTTTGCCTACACAATATATACTGTATTTTTATATTTAATTTTTATCTCTAGTGTACCTTGACGTGCATATATAAAGCATATATTGAATGTCTTTGTTTTATAAATTGTTGTATAGTTCAATAAATAAAATGGTGGAAAAAGTATTCTGGAATTTTTGGTATTGTTATTAAATATTATTAAAATGATCAGTATGACGTACAGTTATTATGTAGTATGAAGTTGATTAAATTCCACAACGCTTCAAATACTCGTATTTTTATACAGTCAATATGAAACTCACCAGCAGTAATAACATACCATCAAGTAATATTTATCAAAGAAATGAAAACTAACCATCCTAACACAAATTAATAAGCTTCTCAGCACAAAATTATAAAAATTGTGAACATGGGAGCACTCAAGCGGTCATGCATATAACTATAATCAATTAGGGTGCCATTTTGCTACAAAAACTGAAGATTTTCGTGAGATATGATATATATATAATGATCGATATAAATAGCGATTTTTAGCGGTTATGGAGAAGTAAAAATGTAACAACAGGCCCTCGTAACTCGAATAAGGAAAACAGATCTGTACTGAAGATACCTGCAGTTGAGGTTCAACGATCATACAACTTCAGCATAAAAAATAATTATTGCATATATAAACAAAGTACACACAGTGTTTGCATAGCACAAATGTATGATAAACAATCATGCAGTTTTTCACTTAAATATTGTATGAACACGTGTTTGACTTGCATGTTTTAATGAAAAATATTTGAGAGCTTATTAAATATGTGTTGGTATTAAAAGGAAATTTAATAAAGAAAACAGCAGTGAAAGGAAGCTGGGTATACTAAGGAATTCTAAAATATGACATAATAAAATATTTTATACAAAAAACTAAGTTTACTTTATGAGAAACAATGTGATGCATAGAAAATTACAAAATTAGCTGTAAAACTTACACATTTTATAGCCTATTCCTTATGCATGATCACAAAATGGGTATATATTTAAGAATGAGACTGAAAAAGGCATACACTTAATGACACTTTTGGAAATGTAAAAAAATTATACTGTCACTAAGTAATAGCCTGATAATGAAAAAACCTGATATACTGAATCAAGTTCCCTAGTAAAGATAGTATCAAACAGATACTTGAAAGCTGTATTTTTTATTTCCATTGACACATGATTCCATAAAAGTGCATCAGACATACAATTTCCTGGAAAGATCTGGTTTGCATTAATCTTAAATAGCCAAGGCGTATGCTGCTGAGAGATTTATTTCACTAAATTACTCTACCCAACAATACCGAATCTGTACGCTAGCTTCAACATAAACTACAGAAATAAATTTTTATGAATGTACAAATATCTGCTCACTCCTTACTCTAATACATACAGAAATCTGACATCAGTGTAAAAAATTAAGTAATTTTCTATTAACACTACAGGTATAACTCTATTTTAACATGTAAGTCAATACACATGAAGCATCAATTTTACCTTTTTTTAATCTGTTGCAGAGGGTTTTTTTTTAATTAGTTCGTAGTTTTTTGTTGTACCATACTGTACTGAGGTAAAACGTCTGAATTCGGCGCCCACTGCCATAAGCACCATAAATGTGGCCATCTTGACGAAGTACCGTCTGTGGAAGAATTTCGAAGTTAGCTACCATACTAGACGTCAAGCAGCTGGAATGTTGCTACCTCTAAATAGTTTTGTAAACAGTTACTTTTCCAACCACTGTAACTAACACTTTGGGATTGTACACGATAAAACTTGCGCGAACAGGCTAATCAACGTGTGAATTTGGCTTAGCTTGTATTTACCATAGTCAGATGCATTACAAAAGTTAATACGTTTGGCGTATTTTGTATTATTCTCTTAAACTCAACAAACATAAAATAAAAGCTGTTGTCACGACAAATTACGTTTAATTGCAGACCTACAATTTCAATACAAACAAAACTCACGTCACTCTTATTTTTCCATATTTTTGTCCACGCAGACTTGCATTTCTCACTGGTATTATCTTGTTTCGTAACTATGTACTCTGAAAATACATAAAATGCATAACTGTTATAAATATAAATTTTTATGTTCGAGGAGTAGTATATGACTGTGGTGACAAGTATTTGCTTCCTAACTTGTGTGTATCAAAATGTAAAGCCTCGTATTGGCTCGCAAGATTAGTGTTTCCAAAATACAAAAATGTTTTTAATATTATCATGTTAAGTAATCCAAACAACTGCAGCCAAATGTTCAGCAGAGATACCAACCATTTGCCAAAGCTATCAGTAGTATATTGATTAAAAATCATCAGTTTTAATTAAGTTTCAGTCATGACGATATTTATCCCGCAATGCTCTACAAAATCATATAACACAACAGATTTGCAGCGCCAGAAAAACAGCAAATCCAAATGAGCATTAATAAATGTTTATTCCCAAGATTTAACTATGTAACATATTAGTAGTAGAAAAATATACATATAGTATATCATGCATATCAGAGCGCATGCGCAGAATATAACGGTTGTAGTTTTGCAGTCGCAGTAAAAAGTTTTACTGCTGATAACATGAATGCTGTTGCCGCCAAATAAATATTTCGTGGCAGCCAATAAATGTTTTTTCAATAAACAAATATGTTAGTTAGGACTGAAAAGCTTTAGTACTAGTCAATCTACTTGTTATTGGGCACCGTAATCTGTTTTTTTTTACCACCAACAAAATTTCGCCTTGGAAAGCATTAAGCAAACAGTTTTTGCAGTCACTAACAAAAATTTTTTTTTCAGTGTGTGCGGCTGATGTGAAAATAATAGTTGGAGTAGACCATGTCCATTTTCTGGTTATTGCAGACTTAAATAAACAATGAAGATACGTAATAACTGTGCACCGCAGCAACATATAACAGAGGAACGAACAGCTAGGAGCGGTATTTATTTGTGTTGCAGTCTCTCTTATTTCGTCAAAGTAACGTTTTCTAAGTATAAGAAAGATGTATTCCGTACGCTGTACTTATCCAATAACCTTTTATAGTGTACCTGTATGAGTAACTGAGTGTCAGAGGTCGTGAATACTATTTTCGGCGTCGCGTTTAAAGATATCGGATTTAGGAAACATGCAAAATATATTTTGGCTTTAAATTTTTGTACGCTCAAACATGCCGTTATGCAATTTTAACGAATGTATTTTACAGGGAAGTTGGATAAGGCGTGCTAGAGGGGACATTTGCACCCCCTCACCCCGCAAACTCACTATGGAACCCCAAAACTTTACTTCGTATAGCATTTTAAGTATATTGAAGGAATATTGGAGGTCCCAAAAGTTTATATGTTTTGTTTACTGCTATAAGTTTGTGTAAAATGTGTGATTAGGAAGCAACATATGTGTGTAAACACTGGCATAATTGTTTTAAAACAATATTTGGAAATGGGTGCCCACCAGGGGTGCCAAATTCTCTACAAGGCCTTGGCGCTCCCTTTTCCCCATTCCTCGCACATGCATTTGACTCTTCCAGCCTGGGTTCCTATATGAATTAATTTCATATTTTTGAAAACGGCTTTCAAGTATCCTTCGACCATAATATGTTGGCTTTTCATTTACTACTGTACTACAATACTTAAAAAAATAAAAATAAACTATGTATTTTCAAGGACGCCAGTTCTTACTATAACGAGCACACAATATAATATAAATTTAAGTTGGTTAAAATTTACTGCAAAAAAAAAAATTACGTCAACTCCTACGATTTTTATGGAATAATTTCATGACAGAGACACAGTAGTTGAGGTGTTAAAAAAATTACAAGTAATCCGATTCTCAACTTTCCGTCTTAGATAATTTTAGCAATATTTGCAATAAACCTGTATTTGTACTCGAACTCCAAAGATGCACACCGCATTTATGAATCGCTTTTAAACTTAAAATCTTTCGAATTATTTTTCGTGGCAAACGTACGGTTGCAGTCTGAGACACGTAACAAAACTTGAGGTGAAATTTTTTGTTGTGCATAATCCATCAATCACAATATTGTGAATAATTCACAAATTTATTTGACTGTGTTCTATATTTGATTCACAATTACGGACAAACGGCTGTATTGTTTTTATATCTGTAATATTTGTAAGTTACAAGTTTTACTCTTTCGAGCGTCACAGTGATAGAATGTGTAATGTCGAAATGCGGAATGGCGAATTAACATATGCGATAAAAATGATAAAATTGGCTTGCCTATGTAATGACATTGAGAATGTTTCTATTTAAATAAAATTAAAACAATACATTTTATTTCGCGAGTAGACATCATGTTATGGTGAAGAAAGTTTATTAGTCGTCTTATTAAAGTGAGAACAGTGTTTTTACTGATGAAATTTGGGAAAACCACTAACATCCTTCCACTATCATGAAAACCTACACTAACATAAGGGGAAGGGTAAGTTAACGGAATTTAATTTGTATCGTCTGTCTTGGAATAACGAATTTCCATTTGCTTGCTCTCGTAGGCCGTTTTCGGAAACATCTGAAAAATGTTTATATGCGCCGAAGACAAAATTTTTCCATGTGTCATATTTCCGTCAAATACTCTGCAATTTATTTATGCTGTGAATAATATACTGTATATATATAGTGAAAAAAATGTTGTCCATGCCATAGATTTTTCACAATTACATCCCGTATTTGTATACGATATGTAAAAAAATATTAGGTACGAAAAACTACGGAACCGATTAAAGGAACCTAAAGGAAGCATGCAATGTGTCTATTTCAAACGGTTGGCAGGAACTCCAAATTATGTATTTTTGCTGCCCATAGTCTGATGTGTGTTTTACTATTGTTACAACTAAGTAAGGGATATGGATCGTTTGTATATGTATTGACTTAATTTTCCCACCATATATATAGTGCAACCACGTGTCAACCTGCACGACAGTCGTAATGGTGCCACGCTTTTCTTTATTATCTGTCTTGCTATAACTTCAACGTTTCTTTACATGCTTTCGCTTGAAAATTTTCCTAGCCTACAGCGTTTTATTTCTCTTTGATTGTATGTCTTCTAATCACGATGCATTACCGTCTGTCACGAGCGTCTAGACGCCTAGCTTAAGTTCCGTCAGAAGCGGTTGTGTTATCTATTTGCTTCCACATTCCTCCCTGGCCTTCTTTAATTTACAGCCGCAAAAATGGTCGTAGTACGTGGGTAGTGAGGGAAACGCTACCACGGAGTTATCTCGCACCACATTGATAAAAAAAATGTCATTCATAATTCGCATCCGCTACATTCGGAGTTGAATGGCGTAATGACCTACAAAAAAAAAGTACACACTTCCGCGAAATAGACTTACGCTATAAGCTTGTTGTTGTGTCGCTCCACTTTTACAAGAGGCGGGGAAATTTTCATTTTGCCGAACTTAAAGTTATGTGTGCATCGTAAATATTTTCTTTACTATTGTTATTGAATCTCCCCAACCCAGACACTTTTCCTCGCGGGCCAGTATTTTTTCCTATAATGGCTTATGTCCCGACAGAAATGCTGACTGGGGTACCTGAGATAAATGCTCCCCACCCTCCTCTCTCACACTCTCTTCCTTCCCCCTGCCCTAAGGGCCAAGCAGTAGTTCCACCAGGACGACGTCATCGGTACTCGTTTTGGGTATGCGAGGGGCAGACATCACTTGGGCCGCGATAACGCCTTCACAGCTGACATTACTCCCACCTGCTGGAAAAGTCAACGACTTGGGGGACATTCTGCGATTTTTCTGGTCTTCACCACCCTCGGTGCGACTGGAAGTGCAAAGAACTTTCTGGGGCAATTCTCTCTTTTATTTATACATTCGTTGTTGAACAGCTTTGGCGTTTTTCCCCTACGTCGTATTATTTCTGATTTTTCACTTAAGATATGCAGCTTAATTTGCAAAATGGTCTGCATTAAGTTTACTAAGCAAAACACATAAATAAATTAATTATTCTGAAACAAAGAATTGTAAAATAGTTTATACTACATCCATTCCAAGGCGGGAGATTGTGTTGCTCCGTATGTACGCGTACTTAGAGAACAATGGTTGTGTTACATCTAGCATCACATAATGATCAAAATTTTGTGTCTGATTTGCATGTATTTCGGCACTATAGTCCAACCCACCACGTCACGTCCGCCATCTTGCTCAACACTGGCTTATTGGTGCGTTTTTTTCGCCACGACACGAAACAAAAAAAAAATATCAATAGTTCAAAACTGCAAGCAAATATAATCTTGCATTCGCACAAGGTGTTTCAATATAACAGAACATTAAAGAATGAAGACAAAATTTTAAATTTTTATGTTTTACTTTTAAAACCACACAATATCGTCAACACTATCTTCTATCGTAGCAATACTGTAAACAGACTAGCCAGCCATTGGCTTTGATTTTGTCACCGGCAACGTTTATCTCTGCTGTCGCCTTCGCAAGGAATTAAAATGTTATTAAGGTGGAGAATCCCCCCACCCCCTCATTTTGGATTTACGTATATTCCTCCATAACTTAATTTCCAGGTCCAATTTTTTAAAACCAAGCATGTGAAGGAGGGAACATACAGTTACTTCGAAATCAGTCTTCCTTTTCTCTACCCGTTATCATAGATCCTTCATCGTTTCATAATTTTTGCCACAAATGGAAATAAAATGAATCTAAATAGAACTTTGTCTACTATGCCAAATCAAAATTTTACTTCTAACGTCCGGTCACGAAGTCTGATAACGAATATTTGCAAACAAATCCAATATGGAATGTACGACTACAAAGACTCGCATTTGAAGTTCACGAAAAACGGAACACTTTTGAAAGCCCTGCTTAAGATTTACTGAATTTTTTTGCATATTGTGTATTCTTCGGACATTTGTAAAATTAACATTGCCATGAGCCTGAGACTTTATTTATGCGTCGGGCAAGTGAACCTGTAATTTTTTTTAGAAAAGTAAATATTTTAAAATTTTTTGTTAATTCTTGGACTTATTAAACAACCAGATTGCAAAATAAATCATTTCAGCATTCAAAAATGTTTTAACGGAACGTTAAGACATGGGGGGGGGGGGCTAATTTCCCTCCGTCGTTGCTAACTTTACTGGGCACGTGCCACTCAGTTTGCGTTAAGATATATGCAGACATGGGCAGTGAGTGATATTTTTCAAATGTTAGTTCCAAAAGCGCCCAGTTAACCATGAACACAGCCTATGCATAAGGAAGTGCTCGGCAAGTGTTTGCCTGAGGAAGAACTCGAACCCATGAACCTTTGTGGCCGCGGAGCAGCCCGCCAGGGCCGGGAGCGAGGGTACAAAGAGAAAGGAGGAAGGAGGCTGGGACGGGAAGTGAGGCTCGAGAGACGGCCGGAATGGGGACTCGGCCAGACAGACGTAAGTGTAAACTGTTTTATTGAGGCGGGCTGCAGAGAGCCCCCTGGAGGACGGATAAATGGGCCATGGAAACATCCGCTGGCCGGCGCTGAATCGAGGACGAGCCCGTTTTCAACTGAATGACGGACAGCCACTTGGTGATCCGTGCACGTTATTGGCTGTCCATGTTTAATTGACCGCTTTTGAAATCAAACTTTGAAAAACGTCACTGCTCCTACCTGCGCATATTACAATGGGCACACTGACTGGTTGTAGGAACCATCTAGATGTTATTGAACATAGATGGTAATACCAACATAAGTATTTGATGTATTCCTCTCTGTGATTCTATTTGCTACTGTGCATTTGGTTGCAACAGCAGAACACTGCGTTTCTACTACAAAACATACAGTATAGTGCCTTCAACAGAACAACTTCAGCAATATTTGTATTGTTTCCTCAACAACTACCAGCAGCATGTTCTGTTGCTAGTACTGAACAGTTCTGTAATCGGGTTAGAGGGTATCAGCATTAGAATATTCTGTTAGTTTGTTACAATCCTAGTTAACGGGTCTAGAATCTAGACCGAAAAGAAATATTTGACAAAATTTGGCTAATTCTTACACTTACATGCATTAGAGAAAACAAAAAAGAAAATAAATAATTTCAATATTCATAATGTGTACCAACACACGGGAGCGTTTTTCATCCGTCGTTGCCAACTTTTCTGCACTGAGAAAAAGTACAGGAAAGTTGCCAACGACGTAAGGAAAAGGCTCTCATGTGTTGGTACACATTATGAATATTGAAATTATTTCTTTTCTTTTTTGTTTTCTCTAATGCACGTATGTAAGAATTAGTCAAATGTTGTACAACATTTATTTTCTAATAATTTTGATGTTTTACTTTACCAACGCATGAATAATGTGACCAGGCCCGTGGAAATGTTAACGTTACCTATGGCGGAAGAATACACAATGCTCATACAAGTAAGGCTTTCAGAAGTGCTCAGTTTAGCGTGCACGGCAGGCGGGTATCTGCGCCTGCGAGGCGTCGCTACCTCGAGGCGAAGCTTCCACTTCCGTGTGGCGACCTTCGAGGCCACAGTCCCTAGGGAGTCACCTTGCGACAACAAGTCCTTGCTTTGATTACAGAGGTAGGTAGGTAGGGCTTAAAGAAGTCTCGTTGACAAGCGAGGTCATTAGAGAAGGAATAAGTTGCTTAGAGAAATAGGAACAGGGAAGGAATCGTCCATGGCCTGTAAGAGGAAACTACCTCAGCATTCGAGTGGAGTGAAAACCATGGAAAACAGAAATCTTCGATTCCAAAGTAATGCACTGATGAGCATACTTTTTTACAATGGTGAAATTACGTTAGTTCAGCTTGTAAGACGCCGGCCTAATAACGTGCCGTTGTAAAGCGGGTATGTTAAGAAGCGCAAGGCTGAACTCGGTTCACGCCACACCGTCCTCTAATGAATCACCGGAAGAAGACGAAATATTAAGGGGCCTCTCTAGATGTAATGCGAATATAGTTGTAAACTCTCGCGTTTATAATAATTATAAAAAAAGTAAATTTTTTTTAGGACAGAATTGTATGTCAATATTTTGTTGCCAAAAAAATTTTTTGCTAACGAAACATAGATGTGATTCTTGAGAAGGGTCACAGTCAACAAAAATAGCTGTAGGTAGCCTTTTGTTTATGCTACGTATATATTCTTCTGTAAAACAATTTTTTTAGCTGTAGCGAGAATGCTGTATACAGTGACTCCAAAAAGTATTTGCACACCCATGTTTGGGAAGAATGTTCTGAAATAAGTATGCAGGTCGTTAAAAAAATTATTATTCCATAACAGGAAACAATAATGGACATAGTATTGAGACAATTTGTCAGTGTGCAACACTCTACACCTACAAAAAAAATACATATTATCCTCCGCCAAAAAAGTTTTTGCATAATACGAGTACCAAAGAGAAATACATTCCATTGGCGCCAATAGCTTGCAACCGCCTTGGCATAGACTGTACCACCAGTTGCGTTAATTCTGGTGTTATTTTGCCCCATTCTTCCAAGAGATCACTTTTAAACAGTTTTTTCTCGATATGGCCCGCCCTTTCTTGCACGTCCAAATTCACCATATGCCACAAATTCTCTATAGAGTTGGCATCTGGTGACTGCGGTGGTGTGTTCAGTTTTCGGGGCGTGTTGTACAACAACCACTCCCTCGTTTTCAAAACATCGTGCTTGGGGTCGTGGTCTTGCTGGGAATAAAATGTACCCCCGAGACCTAACTTATGAACACTGTCCCGCAATACATAAATGTGGATAAGAGAGTTCATGGTGTCATCGATGAACGCCATATGTCCGACGCCTGTGGAGGCCATGCATACCCAAACCATCACATGACCCCGCCGTGTTTCACCGCGGATTACACATGTTTGCATTGTAATTCTAGGTTTCGCTTGCGCCATAGGTACGTTTTCCCATCACAGCCAAATATATTACACTTGCATTCATCGGCAAAGATAACGGTGTTCCAAAATTCCGGAAGTTTTACAAGATTGGTTTTATCAAACTCTAAGCGCTTTTGCCGATTTCTCTCGTTATTGTACGGTTTCTTTCTGGCGCTTCTGCCGTGGAGGCCAGTGGAATACAATACGTTCCTTGTTGTTTGGGAACTGAACTTTGTGCCCGACCTTGATGCAATGTCAGCAGCTAAGGAGGCGGCACCTACAGATGGTGTTTTCGTGACTTGCCGAACGATGCACCGCCGTTCTCTGCAAGTTAGTGCTCCTTGACCTCCCTGGTCGCGGTCTGTTGTCTGTTATTCCGGTCTCTTTGAATCTTTTTATAACGTGCCTCACACTGGAGAAGCACAGCGACGGTATTCATGCTATTCCGCGATAAATCCGACCTTCAGGGTGTTGCCACATGATCACCTGTAGGACAGCTGGAGACAGTTCCTTTTGCTTCGGACTCATTATAGCTCTGTATATTGAGAGTGTGGCAGTTTATCAGTCACGGTCATCTTGTCGCCAACCAGACTCGCGGGCGCGCACCGCTAGCAATGAAAGAGCGAACGCAACTCGTAACTCAACTCGCTCCTTCTCGAATGTTATTTTAAAAAATAACATCAAAATTTCTCCACTGGTCCTGCACATCGTGGGGATTCCTATGGAATTGTCAAATTTCATCCACGCGTTACGGTTGACCTGCAAAAAAATAAAGAACTCACAACTAATTTTTACTGAAAAACCTGCTGGAACATGGAATGTGAATAACTACCATAAAAACGTGAGTTTCACGAAAAATTCGATATTTACACTACCGAAGCCTAAAAAAAAATATCAGATTTTAATGTTTTGCAAACAAATATTTTGTAAGTTCAATATATTTTATGAGGCGAGGTGAAATATTTCGCATGTCGCGCTGGTTTATGACTACGCTTCGCCGCTGCAGAAAAAATGTACTTTTTACAGACGTACTACATACTCAGCTAGCATCTGACAAAGTAACGAAAATTGTATTCTCTTGTAAAATTAATGCTCTTTACAATTATTTAAAATAATAATAATAATACACGAACCAATGTAAAGGTTTTAACACTGTTGTTTTAATCTATAGTGCAGTTATACCGTAATCCTGTTGAATATCAGTTTTAATTGAAACAAATTCCAGTTCACAATTTTAAGTATTTTTGTGAATTCATACGAAGGCATTAGAACTAGATGAAATGCAAAGCCGTCAATTTGCGACGAGCAAGACAACTATAAACTGCCACAGTAATTATGCAACCTAAGTTTTTTTTGTAACATGAAGTGATGTAAAAATAAATCAGCGACTGGTTAAATACAGAGAAAAAATGAGAGATCCCAGAAGAACCATCAAACAAATGCAGTATTTATTCGGCATGGTAAATACAAACATTTTCATTTTACACAAGAAACGGGCTCCTTATACTCATGGTATAACAATTATATTATTCCTTAGTCTTCCGTATAAAAAATACCAAGACACATTATGTTTGTTTTTATACGGTTATTTTAATAAATATGCTTTATTTGGTTACTGCAAAATACAAGGCGTTATATTATGCTGATATTAAAAACTAATTTTTATAGAGAAATTATATAAGTTATAGATTAAAATTAAAAAAAAAACTCATGCACATTAATATACATGCACTAGTCACTAAAAAAAAAAATATATATTTGTGATTTTGATACTTTACTCAATAAAGGGCTGCACTGTTTCATGGTATCAAATATTGTTTTCAAAATTGCTTTTCTTTTGCCATTTCTTTCGTCTGAAGGTAGCCAGTGAAGTATTACACCTTTTTCAGCTCGGGTATTACACCCATAAACACAAAAACTCTGCATAGTTATCAATTTCGAAGAGCAAGACGTGTTTTTCCTCATTACAACTGCATTACACCGCGTGGCTCAGTTGGGGACAAGATGCCGTCGCGCTACGTCTCAGCCAATCACCGCGCGCTATTGGCGGCATGCGCTCGGACAATCAATGGCCGTACTCTCGTATATACAGAGCTCTAGGACTCATGGTTGTTCCGTCACTCGCACTTTGAAACAGCATTTCACTGTGCATTATATAGCCCCCAATGAGTTGGTTTCAGACCCGGAAAGTAATAGGATGGCGTTGATTGGCCGAATCATCTAAGGACGGGGAGTTGGGCATTTGCTTTTTTGGCTGCGGCATTGTCACTCTTTCGCGCTTTTCTAAGGTCAGTGAAGCGAAGGAAATTCAGTACGTGGATAATACACGCGCCAGAGGAAAGAATTCACCTTATCTTCATTCGCTATGGACGGTTATTCGTGGAACTACAATTAACAATAGGGGTGTGAAAATACTATTGGGAGCCACTGTAAATAACTTGAAATTTTTCCATGTGTTTCTAAAGTTACCTCATGCTTTGTTGTCGTGTGGAACTAAAAGCATTCCTAATATAACTAATTTTTCTCTGCACTATTATAGTAATACTTTTCGTGACTTGGTTCCTATGACTTTGTCTGCCCATTGGAATATTTTTTGCTTACGGGTGAAGTCAAGATGTCTTTCGAGCTATTTTTTTTTTCAGGGAGAACTCTAGCTTCAGTGTTTGAAAATCTTTTTCGTGATTATTTTATAGGATATTGAAATAAGTCTTTATAAAAATATAAGAATACAATGCTGACATCAAACAGGAGAAAATAATTTTCATTGTAGCACAAAGAATTTTTTATATCCCGTCTAAAGTTTTCAATTATATTTCTTTTTTTTTTTGTGAAGACGAGGCTTTTATATTTTTTAAATGTAGCTAATTCACGGTCAACTGAACACTTATGAAAGCGCTTCTTATTTTCTTTTTTATTTAGCCCATGACGTAATGTTTTGCCAAAGAGTGTCGACACAGTGGTGTATATGACAAAAAAAGGGGGGGGGGGAATTGCTCACGTCAAGTGATAGCCCATGACAGGCAAGGAGGGGGCAAATTATTCCATGGTATCTAATGAATTACAGACGGGACTGTAAGCTGAATTTCGGCCAGTTTCGCATAGTCTGTAACCAACACGTCACTTTTTTTTTTTTAACTGACTTTTCATCTATCGACGAAAATAATTCATTTCCCCACAGTGAAGTAAGCAGGAAATTATATTGAACCAACATCATTGCTCAAAAACATTTATTTCTGCCCGTATCTTTCCTTCTCTCACTTCATTCTCTTTGTGCAGCTATTAGCCAACCCGCCTAGGCAAACCAGGTTCGATTCCCGGCGGGGTCGCTCCCGGATTTTCGCACGTGGGAATCGTGCCAGACGATGCCGCTGGTCGGTGGGTTTCCTCGGGGATCTCCCGTTTCCCCCGCCCTTGAATTCCGGCGCTGCTCCATACCTTGATTTACCTTCATCATCTCTCAAGACCTCGTAGTTAAGAGCCGCCGAATCCTCTTCACTCCACGCCACGCCATTTGGCCAACCCGTAGCCCCTAATGCTTGGTCTGACGAGTCGTGAGTGTTAGTATACCGGAAGGTGACTTAAATTTACACAAAGATATTTGTAGTTCACAGCAAAGGCTGGTCCCATTGCAACGTCTACCCGCGAATCAGAAGCTACACATAGCAATTCTTCATCGCAACCTAAGAAAGTAAGCTGTATGTAAATGGACTTTCCTTGAAGGAACCAGCATTAAGGGGTCTTTTTAAAACGTATGTTGCTCCAAATCCGATGCCTTCGACGAAAGTTCTGACTGGTATGAAACAAAATGTAATAAACCAACTTACAGATGAGGTGGGGAAATACTGAGCGGTGAAACATTATATATGATTGGAATGTGTGTATGGTAAATCAGATGTATAAAAAAAAAAGCAATCAAGACCTAGATTTTGCCTGAGGGNTGGGGAAATACTGAGCGGTGAAACATTATATATGATTGGAATGTGTGTATGGTAAATCAGATGTATAAAAAAAAAAAGCAATCAAGACCTAGATTTTGCCTGAGTGTAATGCGGATGGCATCGAAGCCGGTGTTGAGAAAAAGAATAAAGAAGGTTTGCCACGAGGAGGAAGAAATGATATNGTAATGCGGATGGCATCGAAGCCGGTGTTGAGAAAAAGAATAAAGAAGGTTTGCCACGAGGAGGAAGAAATGATATTGAAGGGCTCTGACTGGACACTCGATTTGGTGGGTCATCTGCGGCTGAGAATGAGTGGCTTCGGATCGGTCCACCCATCATCGATGTTGATTACGTGCATTAAATATTATCCACAATTCGCGGTATCACAATTTAATATTCGGTTTACACAAAGTCTATATACACAAAGAGCCCTAGGCAAGTGAGAAGCTTACGGATTGGCGATTTTTATGCCTTTAAGGCGCCCACAGTACTGGGAAGAAGTTTATATCTGGGTTTTGCTGCAACCTCCATCGTTGGTGAGAGTGACAACGGTAACATCGTTTGGTACCTATACCTCTCCGCATTGCCAATGCCTACGGCGAGAAAGAATGCTGCACTCGTCACCTCATTACCAGGTGCAACAGTGAATGTATCTTCGCCGCCCATGAAGCATCGCAATATTTCCATGACATCATGCACAGATGTATAGGTAGCTATGTTCATTTTATGGNTCTTCGCCGCCCATGAAGCATCGCAATATTTCCATGACATCATGCACAGATGTATAGGTAGCTATGTTCATTTTATGGAGCTTAGTTTTATAGATGTCTTGGTGAGTGGCAGATCGTCGCAGCAGGTGATGGTAACTGGCATAAATATTATGGAGACGTCGGTCGTGGGTCCAGCAGAAGCACCATACAGTTCTTCAGATGGGAAACGTGCAGCAACAGCACCACCATCGCCATCTTCAGGCATGACGTCGACAGCGCGCTGGACTTCTTTGGTTGGGACGTCTTCAGTGGGGTCGACTGCAACTTCAGGCGAACTGACACCACCATTTCTTACTGCAACATCTATTTCTTCGGCTGTACCATCAAGTTCTTTGGTTGTACCATCCAGTTATTTGGCTGACCTGTCTCCTGCAGAGTTCGGGACGTCGCCTGTATCGCCACCACCAGAGAAAACTTATCCATGCAGCTACTGCAACAAGGTATTTACACATCAACACCCCTCATAGCACCACGAATTTCGTGGCTGTATGAACAATCCCAACCACGTTAAATATCTGTGCTTACGACGTGGGTCGCTTTTCTCCCGCAATGTTACTTACTGTAAACATGTAAGGTATATTGCAGGCCTCATCGATGCCTCGGTGCCGGATCTGCTACAGAGAGTTCCTCTGTCGGCGGAGTGATGGACGGTGATTTCGACCACATGGCTGCACTGCCAAAATCTGCTTCGACCAGTATGAACGACGAACCTGGCACCTCATCGCCGGGAGCAACATCTCTTTCCACGAAGACATACTTATCCATGGTTCCTGCTCCTTCCGATGTGACGACAGCCGAACCATATGGGGCCGCTAGTGTATCATCTACGGAACTTCTCGTGGCGTATCGGTGTCGCTTCTGCTGCAAGGACTTTGCCTTTGAACTTACTGCCCGGTGGCACGAAGTTCATGAGTGCCCGAACAGTTGGTTTCGTATTTAACGAATTATAACTGAAGGTGATGTTTATACAGATGCAGGCTTTTCGCAGACGAACATGAATAATTTTATAGTAACGAATTTTTATAAATTTGAAAAAATCAATAAATTATTTTAATATTTTAACTCTAAATCTTTTCTTCCCNGTGTATCATCTACGGAACTTCTCGTGGCGTATCGGTGTCGCTTCTGCTGCAAGGACTTTGCCTTTGAACTTACTGCACGGTGGCACGAAGTTCATGAGTGCCCGAACAGTTGGTTTCGTATTTAACGAATTAGAACTGAAGGTGATGTTTATACAGATGCAGGCTTTTCGCAGACGAACATGAATAATTTTATAGTAACGAATTTTTATAAATTTGAAAAAATCAATAAATTATTTTAATATTTTAACTCTAAATCTTTTCTTCCCCTGTTATAAACTGATTTTGATTAAAAAAAGCACTATCATTCTAATATTGTTTTTAATTTAGCTAATCACTGTGTCTATAAATGGTCGTAGGGTCTTATACATACATACTTTCCCGGAGCTATAAATTATGCTTGCAAACTGAATTTCACAGCCTGGCCCTAAGAAATCGCAAATTATAATCGCATATGCCTATAAATATTCGCTTGCTTACAACACGACTTGCGAAAATATGGGCATACTAAGATTTACAATATGGACCCAACTTAAAAAAAAATATACGAGCTCTATGATATATCGCTTACCTTTTAATGTACTTAAAATGTAACTTACATAAATCTACTATGATTTTTTATAAACAATAAATCATATTCGGAATAGTTGTTGAGGTTATCTTGATTGAGAGTATGCACTAAACCAATAATACACAAAATCAAAATTAAATATTGGTATGAGTAAATGTGCTATGTCTAGGTGGCAGGGCGAGCGGGATTATGACATTACATGATCCTCGATATTTACAATTTTGTGGGCCAAGAAGTTTTGGCAGAGGTGGGGTTTTTTGGTGAGGGAGTGATAAGGGTGGGTGTTTGGGAGGGGGCNACTATTTTTTTTATTAAACTAATATCTAGGGATAATGGTGAGACGAAGATCTAACATGGCATTAAGCCCTAGCTATGACGCCTACCAAGATGGTGGACGGATCCTGGATCCTATCCGTGATTCCGTTGCGCTTGGAAACCCATTCATACATTATTATGGACACGTAATTTATAAAATAATTGAATAGGTTCTGATACCGTGTCTGTTTTGTTAAAAATTTTAATTACTTTAATTACCTTATTTCCTTTGAGGTTATTGTAAATTGTATTGATTTAAGNTCTGTTTTGTTAAAAATTTTAATTACTTTAATTACCTTATTTCCTTTGAGGTTATTGTAAATTGTATTGATTTAAGTCATTAATTGTTAACAGCAAGATATATCAATTTATTGTGAGATGTTGAGTAGAGAGAATATTGTTTGTAAGTTAGTTGTTGTAAATAAAATTAGGAAATTATCGTTAATCATTTTATTTAATTAACACCTCCATCCGTTAACGAACTTGCTTTAGCCCACTGACTAAGAGAGAAAATTGTAACAGTAATAATGATTTTAAATTATATTAATACTGCATTTTATTCCACTAGGTAGTNTGACTAAGAGAGAAAATTGTAACAGTAATAATGATTTTAAATTATATTAATACTGCATTTTATTCCACTAGGTAGCGATACTAGTAGCATAGTACAGTTTACAGTTACAACTTCCTGTAAGCCACAAGTTTCTTTAAGAAACCAAACTACAAAAATATCTATAGAGGTTATCAACCCACTTTATCAGACTTTCTACAAATGATAATAGGATTATCTTATAACTTGTAGACCTGTAATTTTATGAAATAGTCACCAGCTGTCGTTATCTACACATTAGGAACGTATAACAAAAAAACTTAACCAAAAAAAAAAAAAAACACTTGTATTTGTTCGAATGTAAATATCGAATTAGAGAAAGTAGGATTGGGCAGCGTTTAACAATAAATAACTGTAAGAGTCGAGTGGGTGTTGTTTTCATCATGAGCGATGTAGAGGTTGTGACTGCTCCTCGCTGCAGTACAAACAAGGCAGTGTGTTTGTGGGCGTGGGTTCACGAACGCGTGTCTGGCAGGTGAGCTAATCCCTGCCTGACAAACATGGCTGCCCTAGTTTCAATTTTCCGTGTGAGATAAGCGCGGCCTCTGGGCCGAGGAGAGCGAGCAGGAAGACTCAGTTGCCGGCAGAGCTTCGCTTGTACTGCGGGGCGGTGCCGTCACGTCATGTACTGATGGCGGCTGCAGTTGGGGAGAAAGCCGCCCTAAGCTTCGTTTACAGCTAGCTGAGAACTTTAAACTGACATCCAAACAACAACTTACCGATAAAACTTATGAGCCTACTTTCCTCTTCATATGTAGGTGCAAACAATTCTGATGACGTTCTTAAAAGCTTAGATGGTAGGGAGTTATCGACGTCTTGTTGACATAGATATAATTGTAGTTGAGTTGTAAGATTTGGGCGGCTCTTAACAACGATGTCTTGAGAGCCAATGTATATAATTAGAGATGGAGCCAGAAACATATGCAACACTACTAAGACAGTCACAAATACACACGTGACTTAGCGGGACTCGAACCCACAACTCTTTATACCGTAAGCTGGCATGCAACAAACTGCTTTACCGAGGCACTATTAGGTACATCAACTACGGTTGTAATCAGTCTAACGCTTTTGGGAGGAATAGGTTGTTTCCCTAGCTATTACATAAAATATATGTTTTTTCATGTGCCACTATCTTACAAAATGGCGTTAAAATACATCGTAGACACATTCGATTTTTGTAACAGAAATATCATGTAGACAAAGTTAAGTGGACATTTGTTACATGTTTTCGTAGATATAGCATACATAGCTAAAGTATTTACATGGCCGCCATTTTAAAAATTAGTGTTGACTTACTTAAACACACAAGTTTACAAGACATGCCGTAGTACTGCTTGTTTTCCAGATTTGGTAGGAATAGGTTGATTTTTCCCAGGGATACGACAAAAAAACTTTATGTTTAATGTAATGCTGTCTTACAAAATGGCCAGCAAAAGAGGATATGCAAAAGCTCATGTTATGCTTATAATAGTTACATACTACAAGTGTACCAAGTTTCGTAGAAATTAGTTAAACGGTATGGTAGATACAGCAAATTAAACTAAAATATTTATATGACTGCCGTTTTGAAAATAAGTGCCTTATACATTTAAATGCATATATATGTATGTGGCCTAGCACAGTTTTACTTACAACTTACATTATATATTTGGTCAGAATCGACTGAGTTGAAATGTAACTCAAAGCTTAATATTTTTATTTTGCGCTATCTCCTAAAACTGCTGACCAATAACAATATCCCTTTTTAGATTCGATGCTTACACGATGCACTGTTAAAATACAAAATTTGGTTTAAATCGGTTAAATTGTTGTTGAAATCTGACAAGGCTAACTAAACATTTTAATGGCTGCCATTTTGAAAATAAGTACCCGGCGTGGCCGTAAACTACAAAAGTCAGTGTATACTAAGTACAATATTTTCACCGAGTTTCGTGAAATTCAGTAAACGGGTTCAGAAGTTTTTAGGAACACACACACACAGACCGGAAAGTGATCTCATTAACATTATTTCGTTTGTAAAGAAGCCTAAAAATGTTCCCGAACGTAAATGTATGCACTTTAATATAAACACATTAATGTTGGCAGCGAGCATCGCAAATGAGTCTCATTAACGGTGCAGACATATTGTTGAAACAAATGCCAAAGTAAATATTATTTTTATTTCACACGCTAGAGAAAGAATATGTGTAGTGTAGTGGTAATATATTTTTTTCTAAAAGAATTTCTACAGCTGCGGTTAATTGGGGAGCAGATACTAGTAATGCGCGGTAAAGAAGTACATTTAATTTTAAAAATTTATTTACACTGGTAAATATATTGTACATACAGCTATTTGCAAAATACAAATGCCCATCTCAACAAATACCACAATTTTTTTATATACCTAACTAAGCACAATTTTAATGCTAATCTCAAAAAATTATTAGAGTCCTAATCACTGTCCTCGTGCTACCTGCAGTCACTTAATATTCACTCATTACCATATATCACAAATATACGATCAAAATTTCCACTGCCTTACTTACAATTGTCCTTCCGCCGCAACACAGCTGCTACGCAACACATGTCCAGCTGTGTTGCGACCGTTGCAGATGAACTGCAAGCAACGTTCTTAGTACGTTTCTTGCATCTGAATTATTTCATTCTGCCATATACGAAGTTGACTGACTCAGCTGATGCGAGATGTGCTCACCTATACTTACACAACAATTCCACCTCCCGTCTCCCACTTTCTAGCAGACACCGAATTAAAACNGGGGTTGGGGTTGGGGAGTGGTGGTGTTTAGAAGAGAGGGGTGGTTCGTGGTGAGGAGAACCACGTCCTTTGAATACGTTAATAAATATACACACTGGTGATTGGAAATCTGGCACGGGTCGTGGTAGTCGAGCGAGTGGAGGTTTCAATGCATACTAATGTTTTTTTCTAGGAAAACCAATAAAAGTCCGAGGTAGCGGACAGCATTTATTTAAGTTTTACAATTTTTTTAAATTAATTTTTTTGTTTACGG
>NQII01003577.1:39158-56650 GCA_002778355.1 Clitarchus hookeri
ATGCACTGGGTACCAAAGTGGCGGGCCGATATAACTTTTTAATTTTTAAAAACATTTTATTAAAATATTTTGTATTACACTATTTTTTTTATTAAACTAATATCTAGGGATAATGGTGAGACGAAGATCTAACATGGCATTAAGCCCTAGCTATGACGCCTACCAAGATGGCGGACGGATCCTGTATCCTATCCCTGATTCCGTTGCGCTTGGAAACGCATTCATACATTATTATGGACACGTAATTTATAAAATAATTGAATAGGTTCTGATACCGTATCTGTTTTGTTAAAAATTTTAATTACTTTAATTACCTTATTTCCTTTGAGGTTATTGTAAATTGTATTGATTTAAGTCATTAATTGTTAACAGCAAGATATATCAATTTATTGTGAGATGTTGAGTAGAGAGAATATTGTTTGTAAGTTAGTTGTTGTAAATAAAATTAGGAAATTATCGTTAATCATTTTATTTAATTAACACCTCCATCCGTTAACGAACTTGCTTTAGCCCACTGACTAAGAGAGAAAATTGTAACAGTAATAATGATTTTAAATTATATTAATACTGCATTTTATTCCACTAGGTAGTGATACTAGTAGCGTAGTACAGTTTACAGTTACAACTTCCTGTAAGCCACAAGTTTCTTTAAGAAACCAAACTACAAAAATATCTATAGAGGTTATCAACCCACTTTATCAGACTTTCTACAAATGATAATAGGATTATCTTATAACTTGTAGACCTGTAATTTTATGAAATAGTCACCAGCTGTCGTTATCTACACATTAGGAACGTATAACAAAAAAACTTAACCAAAAAAAAAAAAAAACACTTGTATTTGTTCGAATGTAAATATCGAATTAGAGAAAGTAGGATTGGGCAGCGTTTAACAATAAATAACTGTAAGAGTCGAGTGGGTGTTGTTTTCATCATGAGCGATGTAGAGGTTGTGACTGCTCCTCGCTGCAGTACAAACAAGGCAGTGTGTTTGTGGGCGTGGGTTCACGAACGCGTGTCTGGCAGGTGAGCTAATCCCTGCCTGACAAACATGGCTGCCCTAGTTTCAGTTTTCCGTGTGAGATAAGCGCGGCCTCTGGGCCGAGGACAGCGAGCAGGAAGACTCAGTTGCCGGCAGAGCCTCGCTTGTACTGCGGGGCGGTGCCGTCACGTCATGTACTGATGGCGGCTGCAGTTTACAGTTAGCTGAGAACTTTAAACTGACATCTAAACAACAACTTACCGATACAACTTATGAGCCTACTTTCCTCTACGTATGTAGGTGCAAACAATTCTGATGAAGTTCTTAAAAGCTTAGATGGTAGGGAGTTATTGACGTCTTGTTGACATAGATATCATTAGAGTTGAGTTGTAAGATTTGGGCGGCTCTTAACAACGATGTCTTGAGAGCCAATGTATATAATTAGAGATGGAGCCAGAAACATATGCAACACTACTAAGACAGTCACAAATACACATGTGACTTAGTGGGACTCGAACCCACAACTCCTTGTACCGTAAGCTGGCATGCAACAAGCTGTTTTACCGAGGCACTATTAGGTACATCAACTACGGTTGTAATCAGTCTAATGATTTTGGGAGGAATCGGTTGTTTCCCTAGATAATACATAAAATATATGTTTTTTCATGTGCCACTATCTTACAAAATGGCGTTAAAAATACAGCGTAGACACATTCGATTTTTGTAATAGAAATATCATGTAGACAAAGTTAAGTGGACATTTGTTACATGTTTTCGTAGATATAGCATACATAGCTAAAGTATTTATATGGCCGCCAGTTTAAAAATTAGTGTTGACCTACTTAAACACACAAGTTTACAAGACCGGCCGTAGTACTACTTGTTTTCCAGATTTGGTAGGGATAGGTTGATTTTTCCCAGGGATACGAGAAAAAAACTTTATGTTTAATGTAATGCTGTCTTACAAAAATGGCCAGCAAAAGAGGCTATGCAAAAGCTCATGTTATGCTTATAATAGGTACATACTACAAGTATAACAAGTTTCGTAGAAATTAGTTAAACAGTATGGTAGGTACAGCAAATTAAACTAAAATATTTATATGACTTTNATATATATATATATATATATATATATATATATGGCCTAGCACAGTTTTACTTACATTACATATTTGGTCGGAATCGACTGAGTTGAAATGTAACTCAAAGCTTAATAATTTTATTTGGTGCTATCTCCTAAAATTGCTGACAAATAACAATATCCCTTTTTAAATTCAATGCTTACATCATGCACTGTTAAAACACAAAATTTGGTTTAAATTAGTTAAATGGTTGTGACAAGGCTAACGGCATTTTTAATGGCTGCCCTTTTGAAAATAAGTACCCGGCGTGGCCGAAAACTAAAAAAGTCAGTTTATACTAAGTACAATATTTTCACCGAGTTTCGTGAAATTCAGTAAACGGGTTCAGAAGTTTTTAGGAACACACACACAGACAGGAATGTGATCTCATTAACATTATTTCGTTTGGAAAGAAGCCTAAAAATGTTCCCGAACGTAAATGTATGCACTTTAATATAAACACATTAATGTTGGCAGCGAGCATCGCAAATGAGTCTCATTAACGGCGCAGACATACTGTTGAAACATATGCCAAAGTAAATATTCTTTTTATTTCGCGCTAGAGAAAGAATATGTGTAGTGTAGTGGTAATACATTTTTTTCTAAAAGAATTTCTACAGCTGCGGTTAATTGGGGAGCAGATACTAGTAATGCGCGGTAAAGAACTACATTTAATTTTAAAAATTTATTTACACTGGTAAAGATAAAGTACATGCAGCTATTTGCAAAATACAAATGCCCATCCTACAAATACCACAAATTTTATATACCTAACTGAGCACAATTTTTATGCTAATCTCAAAAAATAATTATAGTCCTATTCACTGTCCTTATGCTACCTGCAGTCACTTAATATTCACTCATTACCATATATCACAAATAAATGATCAAAATTTCCACTGCCTTACATTTTTCCTTCCGCCGCAACACAGCTGCTACGCAACACATGTCCAGCTGTGTTGCGACCGTTGCAGATGAACTGCAAGCAACGTTCTTAGTACATTTCTTGCATCTGAATTATTTAATTCTGCCTTACGAATTTGTCTGACTCAGCTGATACNATTTCATTCTGCCATATACGAAGTTGACTGACTCAGCTGATGCGAGATGTGCTCACCTATACTTACACAACAATTCCACCTCCCGTCTCCCACTTTCTAGCAGACACCGAATTAAAACGCACACCCCGTTCCGGAGCCGTTAAATAATGAGATGGCGATGCTTATTTGCCGTTCGGTAATGGAAACGTTTGGTGCAAATCAAAGACAGGAAGTGCGGCAGCATTCGCTTGAAAATTAGAAGGAAACAATTACAGTTGGAGGACAACACACGGGACGACTGGTATCGAATGCCCGACCTCTCGAACATGAGTCACTACCGAGCACTCACGACGAAACTGGTTAGGCGCAACGTTTCCCCGATGCGGCCACACCCGTCGCCAGTTGCAGCCAGGCCCCGTGTTAAGCTAGGTTCACAATGGAAAAAATTAGCGTTACGGCATGGGTTATTTCGTGTGCAGAAGATCTTAAAGTGTGTTAACTTACGTATTGGTTTCCAATGGAACTTAGCAGGTCGTTTGCGTTGTTTAGTTGTATTTTAAATCTTAAGTGAAACTTGTCATGCGCCGACCAATCAGAACGGAGCAGTCGGTGTTGTTGGCGGGAAACTGTTACAGCAATGAAAGTAAAAAATATTAAAAAGTGTGTGTGTGTGTGTATGTGTGTGTGCATATTTTTACGATTACATATGTTCACAAAAATAAGCTTCCCTGATAGANGTGTGTGTGTGTGTGTATGTGTGTGTGCATATTTTTACGATTACATATGTTCACAAAAATAAGCTTCCCTGATAGAAAATGTCAACTTTGAAATATGATCTACTTAAACATGGTTGTGATATACGAAGTTAGGTTAGGTGCAAAAGTAAACATAACAGGCTTGCCACCTTGTTTCCATTGGCTGGAATTAAAACAATAACTGGAAACTGCAAATTCAGAATAACTGTTTCCATATATCAGATCAGCACTTACTGCATAATTAATAACGCATAATTTTTTAATCTAAACCCAGGTTTAAGCTTGGTTCAGAATTTAAAGTATAACAGTAACCACAGAACACAGGTCTTGTGAAGAATTGGCCACCATGCTTCCGAACCTATTGATTCACAACTGCGCCTAACAGGCCATGCACATGAGAGTTACTGACATAGTGCACAAAGGAACCGGTTTAAATTTAATTTCTTATGCCCTCGCATGGGGCAACAGCCAATCAGAATAGAGTATAACATTTTCGTCGAGGTTGTTTACTTAAATTGAGGAACAGCTGTTATGCTGCAGAAACAAAGAAATGTCGCGTGATATAAATTTTGAGGGGAGAGCAGATGGCAGTTTACTAGTAGAAATGTTTAAAGTGTTATCCACGTATTTTACGATGACAAGAGCAAAAATGTTAAATAAAAGCAAAAATTCGCAATATTTCAAATAACCGTCCATTTTCAACATAACATCACAGTCTGTTATAAAAATTCGTTATTTACCAACACTACCAACTGACGCCAGACTCATAGCAAAATTTAATTGGCTAAAATAATACGTAAGTAATGAATTGAGAATCAATTTCCTACGATTTATACTGTTACGTGTTATGCTCTGTGCGTGTATTTTTCAATTGTGAACCAACCCTTAGACGCTGTTTTTTCCGCGAAGAAGAGAGAGCGCCGGTCTTCTTGGGGCCACAGGCTCCGAGCTCCATCGCCCACCTCTACCGGGAAGCACAATGCTCAGGTGATAGTCATAAGCGTAGTGGATGGGCAAGTCGCTGTCTCGGAAGTCGGGCCCGACTAACGAAGCCGCTCCAGCCACTTCCAGGAAGGACCCTCCAAATCGCTGAGAGGTCACGTGGTCTTGAAACGAAGGGGCGGTACCTGTCGCAATTCGTCACGCCACCCACGCCGTGCTGCAGGATTTCCATTGGCGTAGCCAGACATTTCTCACGTAGGGTGGTGGGCGGAGGTTACACTGAATGAAGGAGGGTGGAGAGATTTTGGCGGCTCTTAACGTCGCGTCGAGGCCTTGAGAGCTGACGCGAGGCGAGCATGGAGCAGCGCCGGAATGCAAGGGCGGGGAAAATGGGAGATCCCCGGGGAAATCCGCCCACCAGCGGCATCGTCCGGCACGATTCCCACGAGCAAAAAACGGGAGCGAACCCGCCGGAAATCGGACCCGGTTCCCCTAGGTGGGAGGCGAGTAGTCTGACCACCATACCACCGCGGCCCCACTGCTTGAAGGGACGGAAGGAAGGTTGCATTGGCGTTAGCGGCGATGACCCGTGTTAATTAGGACTTATACTAAGAGAAAAAAAAACTTCACTATATATTAAAATGCATCATAGTTCACAGCAGTTACATATTTTTATCACAATTGAAGGCTTATTAATAATTTTGATACTAATTATTTACAACGTTAGGGGCAAAGTACTGGGGTTTCAACCCCCATATACCTTCCTCACAACCTCCTTACTGCTAACATGAGTATTTGAGCACAGCTGCAGCTGGTTGGGACGTCATTCGAAGACTACAGTGCTCTGGAAGTTTCGTGTCTTCCAGACAGTATTTCTGCGAACGACAGCAAGGCCAACAAAAAAAGCTAAATATCTTGAAGATAATTGAACAAGTGCAGAGAATTTCTACTTGTGCTGGGTAGCGGACTGCTCATAGTTTGGCGCAGATGTCACACTACAGGAGCTCCCGGTATTTCTCTCCCCAGCACTTCTTTAACAAGCAGCATTTGTAGCGTCTGCAACTTATACACCTTACATAAGCCATCTGTGCCTTCGTAATAGCAATCGTTAAAATTTTCAGTTACAGCAATGGGGGGTGAAGAGAGAAAGATTTGTATGAAGTTCGTAAATATACTTAAAAAAAAAAACNATTTTCAGTTACAGCAATGGGGGGTGAAGAGAGAAAGATTTGTATGAAGTTCGTAAATATACTTAAAAAAAAAAACAAATTCAAGAGATGTTGAACCAGCATTTTTGTGAAATGTCCTAACAGCACCGAAGAGCAGTTAATTCGATTACATATTAAAATAATCGAAACACAAAAATCGTGTATTCATTTCATTGTAATCGTTAAATAAAACATTTTTGTTTATTGGCATTTACAACATTTCCTTGCAGGACGTATTATACAAGCCATCGCGCAATTTTGCAGGAGTCTACAGTGTACNATTTTCAGTTACAGCAATGGGGGGTGAAGAGAGAAAGATTTGTATGAAGTTCGTAAATATACTTAAAAAAAAAAAACAAATTCAAGAGATGTTGAACCAGCATTTTTGTGAAATGTCCTAACAGCACCGAAGAGCAGTTAATTCGATTACATATTAAAATAATCGAAACACAAAAATCGTGTATTCATTTCATTGTAATCGTTAAATAAAACATTTTTGTTCATTGGCATTTACAACATTTCCTTGCAGGACGTATTATACAAGCCATCGCGCAATTTTGCAGGAGTCTACAGTGTACNATTGGCATTTACAACATTTCCTTGCAGGACGTATTATACAAGCCATCGCGCAATTTTGCAGGAGTCTACAGTGTACAGTTTTATCAAATGTGATAATTAATAGTTCCAGGAAATCTTGCTGAATCACCTCCACATTTTGGAACGCGTGAATAGATCAAAGTCCTAAAATAATATAAAAAAAACACTTTTTTTTAAACACGTATCTGAGTTCTGAGAATTTGATTAGCCCTGGCCAGGTGAAGGGGGCATGTCATTATTTTGCATCTCAAGGTGTTTAAATTATTTCGATAAATAATAGGTATAAAAATTAATCAATTTTTATTTATGGTACATGTTGTCACCATTCCTAAAATACATGTTTAAATAAATAATTGTTCTTAAACATATATATATATNTATTTATGGTACATGTTGTCACCATTCCTAAAATACATGTTTAAATAAATAATTGTTCTTAAACATATATATATATTTATATACATTTATATATCAAACATAAACTTTTTTTGATAGAGCAGGTTTGTTCGAATTCCTCANATATATATATATTTATATACATTTATATATCAAACATAAACTTTTTTTGATAGAGCAGGTTTGTTCGAATTCCTCAGTCACACATGCAATAAATTAGAAAAGAACAACCAAAAAATTATTTTTTGGAAAGTGTTTTTAGTCATAGTTGGCACTTAAACATATAACGAAGATAATGAATTAAACTTTATGTATACTGATTTTGGAAATATATTTAGTAGGCGTATCCACTGTTGAGTGACAATGAAAATATGACTCGTTATTTAACTGTGCGCTAGTCGTTATGACCATCCTGAGGAAATAATTTTTACACTATTATATTTTTTCACTGTTATAAATTTGCAATACACAATAATCACTTTTATATATCTTCTATTTTTTTTAAACATTTTGTTAAATCATTTATAAAATACTCCTGAAACTATTTGTTTTTAGTTGTTTGCATTGTAGTCATAACATAAAGCAACTGTTTCCGTTTATCAGTTGTTTTTCAATGAATAAAATGGTGTATTTTCTGATATATTTGACAATGCAGGTTCATTTTATTAATTGCAGAATTCACTGTATTCTCACCGTTGTTTTTACTGTTATGTTATGGCGGAGGAAATAGGAGGGATATAAATATTGTGTTGAAAAAAATTTGGAGCTCATGTATATATATATACACTTAAAAGCCAAAAAAACTGGTATAGGCGTGCAGATCGGTTACTGCTGCTACAATGGCAGGTTATCAAGATTTAAGTAAGTTTGAACGTGGTGTTATAGTCGGTGCATGAGAGATGGGACACAGCATCTCCGAGGTAGCGATAACATTTGGGTGTTCGCGTACGACCATTTCACGAGTGTGTACCGTGGATATCGGGAATCTGGTAAAACATCACATCTTCGACATTGCTGCGGCAGGAAAAAGATCGTGAACGAACGGGACAAACGACGACTGACGAGAATCATTAAACGTGACAGACGTGTAACTCTTTCTCAAATTGGCGCATATTGGATTTGCGGACTGCCCTGGAGGATTCATGGTGTGAATTGCCTCCTGCATACCTTCAGACATTAGTCGAGTCCATGACCCGTCGTCTTGCGGCAATTCTGCGTGCTTGGGGGTCTTACACGATATTAGGCAGGTGTACCAGTTTTTTTGGGCTCTTCAGTGTATGAGGTGAGTGTGTTGCGAAGGACAGAGAGCAGGATAAAAGGACAAGAGGAGGCCAAAGTTATAATTTGTACATGCAATACTTTTTCTCTCCGTTGCCCAATACTATTTGTCAAACCGAGCATGCACAGTTGTCCATATGTTGGCACTTTTGTTTTTATTTTCTGAACTGAACCATCTAGAACAAAGAGCATCTTCGACACAATACGTTTTCAGGTGGCAGTTTCCATGCGTATAACGGGTCTTTACGAACTGGCGAGTGACTTCCGCCCTCATCATGAAGGGGCATTCACCTGGCTGTCTACGAGCAGCTGTCGTCTTATTCGTTTGTAAGGATGTTGCTGATCCTCGTGTTTCCACGTGCGTGGCACAGCTAGTAAGATTCTAAAACATGATGAAACTCGCTATAGAGCTCAACATGAGTTTATGAATAATCCCCCACCGCTTGTACCTACTATCATTGCGTAACGTTCGTTAATTATCAAAGTACAATTTCTTCCCCGAAACAAAATAAATGCACAAGTTAAGCTCATAAGGCTACTGTATGCTTATGTGTGTTTGTGTGTGTGTTATATGTAAATAGGTATGTGTAGAATTACAATATAGTAAAATGGATTAGTGTTTTATCTGAGTGCTGATACTTGCCTACAATTTAAAATTAATGTTACTTAAAAAGTTCTTGCCAGGAATTTGTTGTAGTGGTTCTCTTGTCACAGAGGTCACCTGCTTGTTTGTACAGAGCTATCCAGTATTTATAATTGGGCCAACATGATATATAGTGATAAAAAATACACTGTAATGTCGAAGTGATCTGGTAGAGGGGGTGAAGCGCTTTACATGATTGCCATCACTGCAATTCCAAAAGGCGGCTTCACAGATCATGTTATAACCGACGCGGGCGGTGCATGCCAGTGGACCCATCTCAACAAACAAGAACGTCGATGTAAGTGAACCACTCGCCTAAAGAAAATAAACTGTGAAAATCCAAAGATACCACTACTACAATTTTACGTATATCGATTTCACTACCGACAACATCTCATCCTCACCATCACCCACTACCAGAACATCTGATCACCACAAACTTCAAGCCTCGCTATTATTCCAGCATAACCTACAGAATGCTGTCGACTATTAGCTACAAATCATTTTCAATTCATTGCTACCTTACCAAAAAAACCAGGCCATCCAGGAATCACTCCAAGAGTCTTGTATAAATGCTGATCCAGCATTCCACAAGAAAGAAGGTACCCTTCTATCAGAATACGGCCTTTCACACATCGAACTCTGTTCCAGATTATATTAATTCTCTCTCTAGAGTTCGACCCCGGCTCCATCCACTGCCTACGTCACCAACACAATTGTAAAGACTAATCACGGGTAATCCGAGCACTTTTGAAAACACTGCTTAAGATCTACTTGTATTCACATTGTGTATCCTTCCGCCACACGTAAAACTAACTTTTTCATGGTCCTGATTACATTATTGATGCGTCGATAAAGTGAAAATATAAAATCATTAGAAACATAATTATAATAAACATTTTCAAGTTCTTACACTTTAATGGATTAAGAGGGAAGAAAGAAAATTATATAACTGCAGTTTTCACAAATGTTAACCTAAAATCGTTAATTTAACTTTAAGACGTGGAACTTATTTCTCTCCGTCGTCATCAATTTTACTGGGCGCATGTCTGTCTGTTTAGCCGTGAAAATATATGCAGGCATGGGCAGTGACATTTTTCAAAGATTGATTTCAAAAGTGTTTAGATAATCATGAATATCTTTATATCAACCTGTATACCAGAAAACCTCACCAACTACGACGACGATACACATTATCAAACGCCTGCACCATTATTTCTGTTCAGATTCCGCTAAACAGAAGTGTCCTGCCTGCGACCACGCTGGGCTTATTTGGGACACTATAACAAAAAAACAAAAGTTAAATATGAATGCTGTTTAGATGCATACCAACAGAGATTTTATTTTTAAGTGAAGGTTACAATAATTTAAATATCTGTGTTTAATAGGTAACAATATACACCGGTATGAATCCAAAGAGAATTAGTTTATCGTTTATTTAAATTCTTGAAATTTTTTCAAGATGTAGTCCTTTTCTTTATGAAACAAAAACATACTTACAGTTTTTACACCTAAATGATTAGAAATTATTTTCTACAAAATAAGCAGCGATTTAAACGAGAAAATTCATTAATACTCAAGGTCATTACTGGAAATTATGAAAACTTGATTTACTTCAAATATGCCTTACGTGATATTTCAGAATATCGTGTATCTGTGTACACCTTTCTATAACTGTTCAAGTATGATGCTTATTTTCAAGACAAACTGACTTATGTTGATTTATAGAATTTTGAACTTTTTTTGCTACCTGGATAGTCGTTACTTATTACGACTTGTTACAAGGCTGTAACTGTTACATGTAATATTCATGTGCGACTTTCCACATGTCTTAAAGGGCATTATCCAGTTGTCACATGCGTCTTATTGTAAACACTTCTGCGTATTCAAAATTTTACGAAACTATGGAATATTCCAATGTACATTTTTTTTCAGGACAGAAATAAAAGTCGATGCTTAGTTGCGAATTCATAAATTTGGTGTCAAAGTCAGGAAAAATTGCTTTAAGTAGCCCTGCGTTTTCGATATTTGTTTCCTTCTGTAAAACAGTGTTTTAAGCTGTGGCGACAATGTTGTATCTTTTCTTAACAGATTGTCTATAGTCGCCTTTAAAATTCTGAGTAAACAGAAAACGCGCAAATCTTGTTTATGCTATTTTCATTCTCATTCGCCAGTGCAACGCTTCCTTACAGCCGGAAGTGAACTTGGGGATTTTAAAATGTTTTACTAAAAGAAAAAAAAAAAAAAAAAAAAAAAATTGAAATTTGTTTAATTGCCATCCGGACCTGGAAATACTTTATCTTGTAATCATATCTGTACAACATACTGTCCTTATCTCTCTCATGAAACCATTCAGTATGAAATGAATAAGGAATATATGCCATGAAATAATAATTCCTCAGTTAACATTGTTCCAATATGGAAAATTTTCATGTAGATACATTTGGGGGTAAATCCGAAGGTGTAAAACTTGTTTGTTTTTTTCGGCTTATATACGTATTGTATGAAATATAGCTACACAGGTTACAGAGGAAAACAGAATGCAGTTTCTTTCAGAACTTCTTGTTAAATATAAACTCATATTGACACATTTTGCCAAAATGGGAGGGGAATCTTAAAATCGTTAAATGCCATATTTGTTATTGTACTAACATATTTCTTGAAGTAGCAAGGCATTGCTTTAATGTGCGAAGTCAGTTGTGAACAGAAACTCAGTGGGTTAGTGTAACTAGTACAATACTGATTCTTAATTTTTGAGATAGGGGTGGGCGATGTCTTCCCGTTTACCACAATGGGGACGACATGGTTTCCCGATGGTTGTCGTGACGCTATCTCGCCAGTTATCACGAGACTTAACGTTATCTCCGGGCCGTCGTATCAACAGTCCATCTGCCGGACGCGTGACTAGAGGCTGATAATGACTCAGTGCTACCAGCCGACACCACTGCAGCTGCATCGCGCAGAAATAAGCCTTATGCCGTCTGCCGTTACTGCGTCACACTGGACAATAACTCACTTAACAGCCTCGTCCTCAGTCAGCGTGGCGTGGCACAAACATTACTTAAAAAGCATAAAAATGTTAAGACGTCCACAATTGGCGCCTACGTAAACGTGGGCGAGTAAAGAGATTTGGGCGGCTTTTAACAGCGGTGACTTGAGAGCCTATGAGGGTTATTGAGGTGAGTATGGAGCAGCGCCGGAATGAGGTGGTGGGGGAAATGGGAGATCCCCGAGAAAACCCGCCGAACAGCGGCATCGTTGGTAGGATTTCCACATGCAAAAATTTGGGAGTGACCCGGCCAGGGAATGAACCCGGTTCGCCTTGTTGGGAGGTGAGCAGGTTAATCGCTCAGCCTCCGTGGCCCCCGTTAACGTAAACGGGAGCAGTTTTGTCTGACCATTCAGAATATTCTACAGAAATAGTATATATATTTTTAGCAGGTATGAAAATGTTTCCTAGGGTTGGCTACATTGACAGGGTCTTCCCACGATCTAGGATGGCGGTGTGCTGGTCGCCATTACAGTGCACCAGCCATATAATTGCATCATGGCCGTCGTCCGTCTTTAGCTCGTAACTGATTGTTTTTGCACCCCAAATTTGACTCCGCAGTTTTTCTTCCACACGCGATATCAGCTGACATGTAGTGTGAGTCATCGATGCCTATAGCAAATTCGCCTGGGCCAGGCCAGTCCAGACGAAGAATGCATGCGTTGTCACCGCGGCCATGGGTTTTTAAATGTACGATATGGGATCTATCTCGTGATAGATACTAAGAAAGAAGTAACTAGCAAACTCTTTAGCGTCCAATACTGAAAAAAAGTAAAATTGTCTTAAAGTCAAATTTAGTGGTAAATGGGTAGATGTGATTGGTTGGTATGGGCGGAGGAATAATTTTTGGTATGTAAGGCCAATGATTAATTATTTGGGTGTAGGTTAGTGAGGGGTAGGTGGTGGTCGCTTTTTAAGAAATTGTTTTCGAATTTTTATTAATTTTGTGGTAGGATGGTGTAAAGGTTTATATCAGCAACATTCAACTATGTGGTTGGAGTCATTGATGTAATATGTTCTCAAACTTTTATTTTTTTTCAAATCAATTTTTGCAATTTTTTTTCAATGTTTCGAGTTCATGTAAATTGAGGTCAAGGACAAGTTCACTTGCATATAACATACGTGTCGGAGTCAGTGATGTAGTATGCTCCTAAACTTGTATTTGTTTTTGTTTTTCAATTTTTTACAATGTTTTCTCGGTAAATAAAGGTCAATGCCACCAGCAACCAGTATGGGTGTCTGAGTCAGTGATGTATTATGTCCCTACACTTTAATGAGCATCTTTAGATTTTTAAAATTGTTTTTTAGTTTTTTATGACTGGTGAGTGTGGGTGTGGTATGATAAATTCACACAACGGTCACAGAAAATGTCTCAGTGTCGTAAGAATGTAGAACATCGAATTCGGGTATCTTCGGTCAAGGATTCGTTTTTCGTATTCGATTTACGAGGGCCTGGCGTGCTCTATCTGTTCCGACGTGATTTGCGAACGACGTGTGACTCCACCTTGCTGCCGTCGGGTTGCAACTCTTTCGTCGCGTGGTCTTCGGCGACAGCTCGAGACAGGCGCCCGAGCTCCTGGCCATCTGTGACCCCGATTAACATGATTGCGGTGGCGTCATAGGTCCACGTGGTCGCTTGATCAGCCCGCCGTGAGACGTCCCCTGAAGAATGCCGACTAACGAGGCGCAGGCGGCCCGAGTTATGCAACCCGACCTTGGGTCCCATCAGCGGTCAATGATTGTCGTCGCTTGATGGCTGAGGAATGTCCCGCCGCGGTAACTTCAGACGGCGCCATGCCATCGTTGCCCATCGCTGTACACAGGACGATGAGTAAATTCCTCATTTGCTACGCACGTCACTACCAGAAATTTAGGGGCCGCGGTGGTGTAGTGGTTAGACTACTCGCCTCCCACAGGCGAACCGGGTTCGATTTCCGGCGGGATCGCTCCCGGATTTGTGCATGTGGGAATCGTGCCGGACGATGTCGCTGGTTGGCGGGTTTTCTCGGAGGTCTTCCGTTTCCCCATTCTTTTCATTCCGACGCTGCTCCGTACTCACCTCAATTCACTCCCACCGTCTCTCAAGACCTCGTTGTTAAGAACCGCCAAACATCTCTCTCAACTCATGTAGTGGAGTTGATTCAGTGGCGTAGTAGCTTCGGTGGGTGATACGCTATCGTTATGTGTCGAGTGAAGTGGAGAGATTTAGGCGGCTCTTAACATCGAGAACTTGAGAGCTGACGAGGTCGAAGCGAGGCATTTAGCAGCGCCGGAATTCAAGGGCGGGGGAAACGGGAGATCGACGTGAAACCAGCAACATCGTCCGGCAATATTCCCACATGCGAAAATCCGGAGCGACCCCGCCGGGAATCGAATCCAGGTGTCATGGATGGGATGCGAGTAGTCTTACTTGTACACCACCGCGGCCACGCTACCGAAAAGTGTCGGTAGTTTAGAATTACCCCGCCCCCTCCAAGGCAGGAGGAGGTTCGAAAGTCCTCCGCCAGGAAAAATTTTAAAACTTAATTTCCAAATAGGTTTAATGCATTTTAAGCCATGTTTTTATGCAATAAGTATTGCCCATTGAGAAGAATATTTGAATACGAGACAATGTAGATTTTCTTCTGCCTGTCAGCAGTAGTGCCGCTGAATATGTCTACTGACTCTGGCCTGTGAGGGGCGAGTGTTCAACCTGATCACCACGCGTTGTCACGCCACTGGGTTGATTCAAACCTCGTTTCTTTAGTGTCTGAAGAGACGGTGTCGCCATCACAAAGGTAACCAGTGCTCTTCGCCGAAGTGGCTCCCAAATGCCGTGTCGAGGGCGTGCCTTGAAGCCACGGCTACTCTGGCATGGTCAGCCACGTCACCAGACCTATCCACGACAGAAAATGTGCGGGGGATGCTTTAGGCTGCTCCATCGCGGTTCACCCCTGCCTTAAAATGTGCAGGAACTGCGAGCGAATATTTAAGCTGCATGGGGGGTGGGTTATCGCAGGGCACCATCAGGGACCTATACATCTCCATGCCGCAAATCAGGTGGAATGTGTTTCTAGACGTGGCGGTCCGACGTCATACTGATAGACGTAACACAATAAATGTTTCTCATATCAGTCTGAATTGGTAATGATTTCTTCTTCTTCTTGGTGGCTTTTGCCCTCCTCTCGGATAGCGTTGTAATCCGACACTTACTTGTGGGAGCAACTACTTTTTTGACGATGAGTGTAGTTACTTTCGGGTATATTTGTATTGATACTCAGGAAGTGAAAATGCAACCGTAATCAATAGGTCATTAATACGTTAGTAAGTTCAAAGCTTACTGCGACATCTTTCACCACAGACTAAAGCATTACTAAGAAAACATAGAAGAAAAAAAGGAGAACAGTTGTAATTTTTTACGTAGCGACCAAACTTGATAGTCAAAATATTTTTTTTAATGTCTTTTATTATATTTTAGTAATGCGGACACGACGGATGTTTTTTAAAGGGATATTTTGCATTCAGACCACGCTTGGAACATACGTTAAGATGCTTGCCTGAAATTAAGGAATCGCCCTCGTAAGATTAAACTGTCGAGCGCAGCTAACAACAAAATAAAAACAAAAAGGAAGCGAACATAAATAATGAAAGCTGTGGTAATAAATCAGACAGAAAGTATCGAAAAGATTATGGAAACCAAAAACATGCTAACAAGTAAATATTTTTATGAAAATAATACATACAAAGCGGCAATTAAGACTTTACACAGAACATAACTACTTAATTGTAGAAAAATATTAGTATTTTGTTATAAAGAGTACGGAGATAATTTTTATCTTTACACGCAAAGAAAGACACTGGACCATTGTGTATTGCATAGCTATATCGCACTTCCCAGCAAATTTATACATATTGTATTCAAAGGCCGCATTTACATGAAAAAATGGCCTGTACAATTCATAGTTTATAGTCCTTTACACTTTATCGCAAATAATGGACCAAATTTTGCTTTCATGTCTGTGCGCGCACTGCAAACTTTTCATTGATCAAAATCTTGTAGAAAATATATATGATAGTAATGTATCCACTGTTTACTTACTGGTTCTTACACTATCGAGCAGAAAATGTAGTTGCAGTATTAACTATCCTTTTTAAGGTGAAAAAAATAGTTGTGTGACTTTATAAAATGCTATAATCAAGTCAAATACAAATGTAACAACAAATCAGAGTTACAGCAACAGCACTAATATTCAATTAAACATTTATGTAGTACCACTCTTACTACTGATTTAGACGTAGCTTAGGGGCATACTGAGCTAGAGTCCTCGTTTTATTTCATAAAAACTTATATAGTTTCGACATGAGTTAATTTATTCTGTCAATTTATCGCCAGGTTAATAATAATAAGTGCCGTTTTTCAAAAACATTTTTCTTTCATGCATGACATTGTGGAAACACTTCAAAAAGCCTGCGCATGCGTAATGTAAAATACGACGTGTAACACGGGTTCTATCTGCGGAATTAAGCAGGAATCCATAGCAGTTGTTATGGTAACCCCGTTCGCATTATCGTGAATGCGCAAATGTCAGTTCTTGAAAATAATTACACGATAATTAGGCACACGTTCAAGGGAACTATTGATAAGTGCTTTACGGTGGTGGTGTGTTAAGGTTTATTCTACTCAGGTTGGGAAGAAAACGAGAGTTCTTATGGAAGAGTTTGGAATAGGTAAATTTTTTTCAGTATGGTGTGTTGATGTCCCAAAGAGGTCGCTTTTAAGCTGGCGATAAATGAAGAAATTCTGTTTATATATGTACAAATGTTTTTGCTTGGTCCAAATTGTGATACACACTTGCCCCTGCCAAAATATTAACTTCAATTTTTAATTATTATGCACGCCCGCTAATTGAGTTTACAATCGTAAACAGTAAATATGCCCTGAAAGAAAAATATTGTTGTAGGAACCAAAATAGCGACAGCAGTCTGCTTGGTTGGGGCTACCGTACTAATATTGTTAACGGTATGTGGTGATGCCAACAGAACATATCGTAAAATGTCAGTGTGTTACAAATCAGTGACGTCATTACTTTCTACAGAATAGAATGTTGCTATTACAAACTAGTAGGGTTCTGACTACAATCCAGTATGGTATTCCTTACAATGCTGCTCTGATGCCTCTACAGAGCTGACTGTGCACCCAGCAGTAGCATATGGTAGTGCTAACAATCTGTTGTGATGCCTTTACTGAGCAGCATGGTGGCCCCAGCAAAGGTGTGTGGTAATCCTGACTATCTGCATGTTGCCTTAGCTAAGCAGTATGGTGCCCCAGCAAAATTCTGACCATCTGCATGTTGCCTTTACTGAGCGGCATGGAGGTCCCAGCAAAGGTGTATGGTAGTCCTAACCATCTGTTCTGTTGCCTTTACTGAGCAGTAGGATGGTCCCAGCAAAAGTGTATGGCAATTCTGACTATCTGCATGTTGCCTTTACTGAGCAGTAAGG
>NQII01003577.1:59012-95090 GCA_002778355.1 Clitarchus hookeri
CTGACATCTGTCTAAAAATATAAGTAGGTTATAAAAGTAAAAATATAAAATGTTGCAAATAATTAGATATTTGATAAGTCTTTTTTAATTTGTCCGAGTTAGTGCATTTGGGTTTAAATTTGCGAGACGGTCTGTTGTATCTATTATTACACTTTGGACGTTATAGCTAATATATTCGAGTTGGAAATATGTGACGTGGAATAACGTTAGAATTGCTTAAAAACTATTCACGCGTGTCTACGGAATCAAGGAGATGGGTTTCGAGAGAACAATATGGCGTATAATTTACGTAGACGAACGATTACCGGCCGAATATAAATGACTTGTACTCCAAATCGTTGTACATTAAATATATGTTACTTTAAAAATTATGCAGAGCTCGGGGAAAAATATTACTATTGGCATATGTTTATAAATTCGTTATATATCGCGCAGGAGAGGTTCATTTCTGTCTGGTAATAGCTCGCAGAATATGCGATAGATAGCGCACAGCACGTCACGGCGAAGTTTTGAGTAACTCTCTTTATGGTCAACAGATAGCGTATTTTTTAAAGTTGATAATTCTTATGTTACGGGCTGGAAATATATTTAAAATTCGTGTCGTTTCTTCAAATTATTTAAAAAAATAATTCAACAATATTATACAATATTTCTGTATGCTTTTGGAATTAATATCATGGGCGTGTTGAAAGCAATGTTTGAGATGGATGATACGACGTGAAAAAGCTTTCTGAAGTTAGCACAACTTCAGAAAACTTATCCACGTTGTATCGTTCTATTGTACATTTCATTTTGATCACATATACATAAATACATTATCACGAAGTTCAGTTATTAACACTAACAACCATTGTTTTGTGACCTTGTAAAATAAAATGTATTAATAAATCTACGAACTCTTTCTTATCCGCGTATTTTCTGCTTTTCTGATGTGCATCGGCAGTGCACTCAGAATAGCCAACGTAATTTTAACTTTTGTTCGTTCGTGCATCAGCTGATACAGGACTTTGTAAATGGAATTTTGTTTGTTTCGTAAACGTTAAGTTGCCACTCACTGACTGTCAGAAAGTGGCCTTCTTATACGGTATGGACCATACGACGAGTAGGGTGCGGCTGTGTACGGGGAGAGCTCGGGGGGGATCCAGAATGTTCCGGGGAGGAAATAATGGTGATATCTGGACCGAAACAAGGTGAAACTGAATGGCCGAGTAAATACATACTCGAATGGTCAAATATCACATATATAATTTTAATAGTTATTCAGAAGGCAATTACAAAACTGTTTATAAATATGGTTTTAAATGTTCGGTTGAGTTAATTTTTTGTGAGGTGACGCACGATTATGTACATATTAATTGTAAATAGCAATGTAATAACCATTTACCGTCAATATGTTAAGTTTAAAGCTTTTTTTGGATTATTTGTAAAAAAAATGTGTAAATTATTATTAACTCTTTTATTGAATGACGACCACAGAGTTTGGAAAATTGTAACAATCCTTTTTTTTTATTCTGATACGTACACATTCGTTCATTTCATACATATTTTTCATCATGAACTGAGACTTACATATGGTGTAAGGATACAAAACAGGCAAACAATAGATCCCAAGCAGGGTTACATATAAAAACGGCGTGTGTTTGAGGTGTCGACACGCATCCCACAGACCTGCCAGGCGCATCCACATACTGTACTTGAAAGGAGGTTCAAGGGACAAGGGGGAGGCCGCGGCGAGTTGTTATTTGCGTCTCCCCGGGGATAGAGGAAGCGGCCAGGAATGCCTCAACAAACCAGCCAGAGGCGGTTATCGTTGTGGACATACTGCAAGTCGGCGTGGGGTGTGTGGCAACTGGAAGGTCAAGCGCCCCGCAAATAATTGAATGCATATCGGGCCGCGATTAGTGCGTTCAACTGCTCTCAATTAAGGAGTTCCTGATCTAACTCCAAATCGTCCTGGTACCTGACGTGAACGTCTGAAGTGACAAACGTATGCCTGGAAATTCCTGATCCTGAGGTGCACTCTTAAATACCTATGTAAGTTCAGAATGGTGTCTCCTGTTACACCGTATCTGATCAGGTACAGCAGGGTGAGCCGTTTGGATCAAGCTGTAATGGATTACAGAAAACATGGGCGCGATTAGCGGGCAAAGCGCTTCTACAACGAAGTCAGTTTTCGCTACACGCAGCGCTGCTGGTGGTGCTCTGAATAAACTGTTGTTAACGACAATACATTTTTTTTTTTTTTTAAAGAAATAAGTTTGTTGGTTCTGGTTTTGCTGCTAAGTTTTGAAATATTATAATTACATATTTTGGAAATTATATCCAGTAGTGAATTTCACTTCTAAAGTAATAAATATAATAATCGCAAGTCACAGGAGTTAATAGCAACGTAAACATTTTACTATCTTTTGGGCGCCTTATTCATTATGCTGTGTGAATATCATATTTCCATTAGCACTGTATGTAATTCCTTCAACAACAAGACATTTACATATATCGGGAACCATTTTTGCTTTTCATCTAACGTCTTTCGTCTGTTTGCAGCGGATGTGCACCGAACTCAGCGAAGTATTTTTCCGCTATGCGCTTAAAGCAATTTTTACTGAGGTGGTAACTGAAATATTTTTCTTCGGCGTACTTTTTTTTTTGGTATAAAATAACATTAGCTGCTTTATTCCTGCCGTTTGAGATTCGTTGTAACCTATTAAATATGCAAATTAACAAACCACATAAAGTCTACACGGGGCAAACTGCTTCCAGGTTAAGAGAAAAAATATTAATCAGGAAAATGGTCGTCTCGAATTTTGTGTCACTACTTCGAATTTTATTAAAACTGCCGACGTCTATTTATAACTAGTTGTTCGCAGCAGGGAAACAGCGTGCATTCAAATGAGGCAAATGTATTACCAAACAAGAATAAATGAAGGGAACATAATAAAGCGTGAACACACTTGTGCGAAACAAATTGTAAGGATTACATGTTAAGCGCCGCGGCTATAATAATAATAAAAATAATAATTTATATACGCACATAAGTGGTCTACGTTGCTCCTGTAGCCCATCATCACAATTATAAGCCACAAATATATACAGAATGTGCCAGAACGCGCGCATACGAATCACACCAGATGAATCCTGAGCGAAATTGGAGACTAAAATGTTAGCGGCAAAATGTCGTACGATGATACTTTTTCTTGCACAAAGTGGCAATACAGCACGGAGTTAGTCCCCTCTTCGGCTCCACTGATATCGTACTACCACTGTTCTGGCCATCATATTATGCACGTGGGTTCAAATCCCGGCCAGTCCGAACATTTTAGCAACGTGTAGTTTACGTAACATACATAAGAATACCAGGACGTGAAATCAACAAGTATTTGAAGCCAATTTGACACGGCTAATGTCGTGCCAATTGTTACGTTGCGCCCTAATCGGCAGTTGAAGTTGAGTGCCTGGAAAATGTTCGGACTGGCAGGGGTTTGAACCCGCGCCCATAATATGATGGCCAGAACAGTGGTAGTATGATATCTGTGGAGAGAAAGAGTGGACTAACTTCATGCAGTGTTGCCACATTGTGCACGAAAAAAAGTCATCGTACGACATTTTGCCGCTAACATTTTCGTCTCCAATGTCGCTCATGATTCACTTGGTGTGGTTCTTATGCGCGCGTTCCGGCACATTCTGTATTTTGTTACAAGCGGCCGCTCTGCGAGCGTGCGAGGCATAGATGATTTATAGACGCGCGCGCTATCAGTTGCAACCGGAGACGCAGCGGCTTCTCACAAAGGAATGTTTACAGAGCGTGCCTGTTGTACCTGTCAGGGCGCGTGCCGCTCCCGACCATGGGTATCGGGTGTCTTTGAGATACATGAAGAATGTTCTAGTGGTTTACTGCCCTAGTTTCTCTCAGCATGACTCGGGGGGCGTTGAACCTTCCAGATAAGCGATAGTATAAAAGTGCGTCGGGCCCACGAGCCGGGAGGTTCTATGAGCGTCAGAAGTCTGGGCGATCGTGCTACGTTGAGAGAGAGAGACGACGAGCTGGAAGACTAATTAGTGGTGCCGGAAGTGACCAGCGGGAGGAAAATCTGCGAGTGCGAGCATCAGAGGAGTGAAGAGTGCGACTGGCAGGCTGGACTGTTGGACTGGATGCGTGAATGAAAGGCATTACAAATGAATGTGTGTTAATGATGAGTATGAGTTAATTGACTATAACCAAACACAGACATTAAGAAGGACGTTAATTAGAGTCGTAATATACATTAAGTATTGCACTCACTGAGAAATAAGAAGAGTGATAGTGAAGATAGATAGATTAATGCTGTACATAATAGCTGTGTGAATAAATTAAAAATCAAATTTAGTTCTTTTATTTTTTATTAAGACCTCGTTCCCTTACGAACTCGGATACGCCCCTCAGGCGTATTGTATCAATATATTATTATTATTATTATTATTTATGAGAGTGGCGACCAAATAGCCCGCGATGGCCTTCATTAATTAAGCACTTAAACATAAAAACACACAAAAAAAACTATATAGACAAATGTTTTACGAAAATATAACATTACCTACTGCATACACACACACATTAATGATGGATCGAAGCACATTAAAAGTAAATATATATAAACTACTGTAATACTACACATTAGTAATGATATAATTCACAATAAATAAAAGTGGAGTAAAAATACGTAAGTTCCACAATGTTCATTTGGACCTCTGAGATTATTTAATATTACCTTCTTACATATGCTAATCTTTTAATCTAAAACAGTCATTAAAATTGTTACAATAGCGTGAAGTAATATTATTTATTTCGTGATTAGTAGTCAGATTTATTTTTGAACATGTTAAGGTACATGAAACCCATTCCTATTCGTTGTTTCCTCATATTGACGGTACATAGATAGTAACTTGCTTTTGTACATTTAATTCTAGCGGCATCAGTTGTCGTTAACGAGTTTCATTTATCTGAAGCAATTTTTGATCACATTATCACATAATGTAGACAAAGAAGTGTCATGAGACAAAAAAAAAAAACGACCATATTAGCGTTTTAAACGGAAGTGTAATCTGTGAAGATCGAACTCATAACCCGTGGTTTGCAAAGAGGCTCATGCACACACACAACAGCAGTAACAATAATAATGTCAACAACGACGGCGATGATGCTGTCTTTCCAAGCATAGTGAAGAACTTAGAATCTGAAGAGTGAGGAGTTGGTAGTGTTAACAGGGTTGAATAAATCACACCCAGTGCAGTCATCCTCTGCAGTACGAGTCGGGCAGAACGTAACAAGATTAACCAGGCTCGTTGTCAGGTTCTGAGAGTTTCTCACATCCTTAGATCGTTGCTATTATGCCAACCAGAGCACAGATTGTCATAAGAACACGTTGTTCGAACCTGCTAATGACGTTCATCAAACTCTCCTTGCGGAAAACTAACGTCGCTATCTATATTTCTGTATTAAAGTATTTGCTGCCGAAAAATAAAAACTTCATAAATGCGTGGGGTGTGCATTCCAGAGGCGTAGCATCCGCCAAATTGACAACTCACTCTTGAGAATAAACCCGTCATCGCCCCTAAAGGCACTACGTGAAATGAGATCCGACAAAAATGGCAGTGAAATCGCAACCTGTGAAAAATCTCACACTTGCCAATAAATCCCAATTACATACTCTGATAAAATATCGAAAGTAACAGTCGGTATGAAATAGCGCAACCGAGCACATGTAGCTGCTACCTGTTTCCGATTTGGAAGCGTCACATCATAGACTTGGGTGATAGCGGGGATTCTTTCACACTTCGCGGTTTGGTGCTAACAAAATTCACAATTAATTCATANTCATAGACTTGGGTGATAGCGGGGATTCTTTCACACTTCGCGGTTTGGTGCTAACAAAATTCACAATTAATTCATAAACATGCAACATAGTTAGGGTACGCTAATGAGAACTCTCAATAGCTGAGTGATTACGCATTACTGTAATGTCATCACTTCACAATTTCTCAATTCATAGAAATAAAATATTGTAATTCATATAAAAAAAATCAGTTTTTTTAGCTTTATTTGAAAACGGAGTGAAATCAGAATTTTTTTTTTTTTTTTTTTGGGAAATCTACGTAAATCACGATATAAAAGGGTTTCCTTTTTTGTTATGTTATCACTTACTTTCATACTGACAGTGAAACGATCAAACGAAAATTAACATTTTCGTTTGATCGTTTTACTGTCATGTTAGTAGCACCTACCATCTTACGACATTAATTAATATTCCTTTTTATGTAAGTAAAATTAAAGGTTATAAAGTAACGTCATTAATCAAGGAAAAAAAAAACAGCTTACATGTTTTCCTCAAGTCATTGTACTATCCTCAACAAAATACATTTTTTGGTAGATAAAAGCGGTTTGTGGTCCTACATACTTCGAAATAGCTGACAGACATCTCAAATTACATCATTTTTAATATTAACGCAATGGCAAAGACTGTCAGCATATTATTCTTACTAAGGTGAACAAAGTGAATGTCCTGAAAGGATGAAGGAATCATACCGTCTGAAACTGTGGGAGAAGCGAGTGTATTTCCTACGTACGGAAAAGTAGTATTAAGAGTCACAAGCTGCAAATAGCAAATAATTGCTCCGCCCAATTCTGTATCCAACGTGGAGAAGCGATGGTGTGTAATGGCGAAAGTACCTCGTGAAACCTCCCATCTTTCGGCAACGTCCGCGACAATTTACACGTATAGAAACTCGCACCCAGATCCACCTGGGAGCAGCACTTGGTAACTTCTTTGCCACCGAAGCTCCTTCTTCTTCGATATTACAGAAAATTAAAAGTTCAGTCCGAGGTTCAAGGATACAAATAGTGACCAAAAAAAATATATACCGGATGTCCCAAATTAATGATTTCACTCTTTGTACGCGAATAACAGAGAATCTATTAAATACAATCTCACGGGGCTGCTTATGCGTATTTAACGCTATGTATTTGGTAATGTTGGGTGTGTGCGAATGTTAATAACACTTACACATTTAAGAAATGTTCGTCATCAGCAGCAAGACATCGTCTGCTGCGACGCTGAAGAACAGACGACGCACAGTAGGCCTAGCTACAGTTTCCATGGGAGCAGGTGTCACAGGTGGTCACAATCGCAGCTCTCGTTGCATCCTGTGTCCGTGGCTTTGTGGCGTACACAGTTTCCTTCAGAGCTCTCCACAGATACAAATCTAACTGCTTTAAATATGGAGATGTGGGCGGATACTCAACACCTCCTCGTCGTCCTACCCCCTCCCCCCCAATAAATGTTTCATCCAGGAGTGACCGTATCATCTGGGTAGAGTTGGTGAACCGCTGGCACAATTTTTTTTCCTGCAACATGATACGGTAACTTCCACCTGTCACCGTTCCAACAAAAGAAGAATGACCCCACAAGTCCTCTGGAAGACATACCGCAACACTCTTTTAACCCAGGAAGAATAACTGCTTGCTGTACCAAAATGTGGGTATTTCTATCGGCCCAGTTAACACAATTGAGGCGTGTGACAGTTACATTCAATTCAACGGTTGCCTCATCTGACCAAACAATCACACCAGTAAAATATTCGTTGTCGTTACACTTGTTCACAACCCACTCACAAAATTTGAAATGCCTATATCGGTCGTTTTAATTCATAGCGTAAAGTAACGCGGGAATGCTGGGCCTCCACTTTACTTGCTTTAAAATGCGATGGACACTTGATTTATAGACACCTGACACAAGCGCAGCTTGTCGTGCTGACTTCTACTTCCCAGAGGACCATGTCAATGTGTGCAACACAACCCCTACACTTCCTTCATCTGTTGTTCTCTTCCTGCCGCACCATCCTTTCTTCACATCACACACAGTTCCGTCCCTCTCAGACTTGTAACATAATCGTGCCATTGTTGCATGTGACGGTGGCGCAGTACCGAATTCTGTCTTCCATCGTATTTGCACCTCAATCATTTTCTGACATTTCCAACAACACTTTAAAATCCTCTTACGTTGCTCGAAAGAAAACTTTGTCACTTCCGACAACGTAATTTCAAAAGTATAGCATCCAGTTATGAAAGTAGCAACACACTACAGTGTTAAAAAAATGCTGGCACACAAGATACAGGCAATATGGGACCAAAAATGTTTTGCAAGTTGAATGACGTAGGCTAGTCTCCGCAGTCCTATACATTCTCGAGTCTCAACTGTCTGTTCATTGGCTGCTGCCCCAGTGAGTGACCAGTTAGCATGGGACTAGGTCCTAGTTTTCTTATAAGACTACTGTTGACTCTGGACGTCTGTGTCGTGTCTAAAATGCTGTGATTCAACTGATTAAGGAACTAAAGTGCACACATACATGAAGCCTAGCTTGGCCTGAAACGTTTTTTCGAAAATTCTCGGTCCCTAGCGATAAGGCATTGCACTTGAAAACTGTATACAGTATTTTTTGCGGCATAGAGGGTCGTTAAAAGAGTCTACACAACTGAAAACAGTAGGATTTGACAGTGAGCAGTAACCACACAAAAATTTTGCATGTTCAACAGTAATTCATTTATAATTGTCTGCTGCTAAAAATGATTGCAAAAACAATAGTGTAACAAAACTTACGCCCATTTCCATTTTAAGTTCAACCAATGCACTTTAAAGATGAGTTTTTATTTTGAATAGTGTAAACTCTTTGAAAGGGGAGGTATCCCCACCATCTAGGATTTACCTATACTCCTCCATAACTTAATTTCTAAATTAAATATTTGAAAACAACTTGTCAAGGCACAGGGAAAATCTTAACAGTTATTTCGAAAATAAACTCATTTTTCTCACATGATTCGTTTCGCATCTGTAACTGTAATCAAAGGTTCCCCCATTATTGAATTATTTCTGTCCCTCATGAGAAAGTATTGATGTATCTGAAACAATATGATGCATGGCGGGTCCAGAGGATAGGAATTGCGCTGTATTCACACCCTGAGAAATAATCCCCGGGGGAGGTCCCGATGTATAAAAACTTTCGGGGATGTACCGCAGCCGAAGGAAACAGGGAAAGTCCCGAAAATTAGCTGATATAAGCCCTCGGCGAAGGAAACAGGGTAACCCCCTGGACGAGATACTGCCGACACAGCTGCCGGGAACCCCCGAGACGCATGCTACACCCCGCCCTCGGCGAAGGAAACAGGGTAACCCCCTGGCCGAGATTAGTGTCGACACAGCTGCCGGGAACCCCCGAGACGCTTGCTACACCCTGCCCTCCACCCCTAGTTTGAGCGCGAGAGCAGCTGAGGAGACACTAAATCCTATACAAAAAAACGTGCGACGGAAATGAGAGATCCCCGGGTTTCTATCGACACAAATTGCTGACAGCCAATTTGAATATATCGAGAAACGGGTTAAATTGAGGAGCAGCCAGGTTTCGGCAGCAGTCGCAGTGAGTTGTTCACCGTCGGTCGATCAGCGCGAAGCAGAGAAAGCACAAGTTCCGGGAAACCAATCCTGGACTTCCTAGAGAGAGTCAGTCAAAGCCGCAGGAAACAGCCAACTTCGTACAGCAGGTCAACGAGAGCCAGTCCGAGGGCCCGAACCAGGGCCACCCAACTCACCATGCCTCAGCTACCAACGAAGACAACTCACCAAAAGCCGCAGTCACAGATAAGTAGAGAAACGTCTTCCTTCAACAACCTTCCCCGACGCATAGTATTCAGCCCACCAGCCCTCCAGGCTTACTACTAGAAGGGGGCTCAGTCTCGCCAGTGTGTGTAGTAACTATGTGACCTTCTGATCAATAAAATCCTGGTCTGTTAAATAACGGAGAATACGAGTATTTGTTTACCCCTAAAGCAACAACCTCAGGTGTCATTAGTCTGCACCAATATAATTTAACTATATGAACTACTGGTCACCTCCTGTATAACTCAGGTGGCCGAGTAGCGACAAATACAAACTTCAAGATTTTTGTTTAGTAGTCAATTCTCTATGCCACTTCGAGCTTTGATTTTTAATGTCAGATCATAAAGTTTGATTACGAATATTTGTAAAAAAAAAATCCAAGATGGAAAGAGACTTCCTCCTTAAGGACACTGCCTACCTGCTGGCAGCTGCGAAATTTAAATCGGAAATCCCAAGTTAAGGAAATGTCATCTCACAGCGTTAATTTTAAAGATAGGCGTTTCAAACAAACTGTATTCTTCACGAATTTTTTATTTTTTTAGGAGAAGTTCCGTACAGCGGAGATGTTTCCATAGCATGCATAACCTGTCTGCAACGAATTTTTAAAATTTACGTTTCACACAATCTATCTATACTGAAAATATATGCTTGTAAAAAATTCGCGGAGAATACATTTTGTTTGAAAACGCATGTCTTTAAAATTAACGTTCTGGTGCGAAATTTCCTTATCTTGGGATTTCCTATTTAAATATTTCGGAGCTGCCAGCCGGCAGGCAGAGACCTTAAGCAATCTCGCGAGGACTGGTTTTTTCTTGAAGAGGTTAGAAACGCGTGTGTGAGAGCCAGTTTAGTTAGCGGGGGCGGGGTATTTGGCGTGTGTTGGTGGCGGATCTAGGAGCGGAGCGGCAAGTATAGCTGCTGCCGTGGGGCAACAGGGCAGCAACCCGGCGCCAGGCGATTGTGAAGCGCCGCGGAGGCGTCGTTCTGGCGGCCAGCTAGCTAACAAGCGCCTCTCTCTCTGGCGACCAGAATAGTCCTGGCGTGACACCTCACTCCACTTCTTTTGTCACGCTCCCGCCACACGACTCGCAGTTGCGTCGCCTTCGCCACGGATTTTTCTAGCGGAAAGAAGGCCCCACAGCGAGAACTGGTAGGTAGGCAGGTAGGTGGTTTGTATAAGCTGTTCACGGTGAAGTGAGCACTTCTGAGGCCCTAGTTACTTTTTTCCTTTCAGTCATTTTTTTTATCCTTTAACAGTTTTTGTCAATAAATATGGCCAATACACAGTGCATATTCCACCACACTCGGATGTTAACGTTTAAGGCTAAAATTAAATACATTAATCGTATATTGTTCCAAATGAGAGGGCTGTCGAAAGTGCTCACTTAACAGCGAATAGCCTCTAGGTAGGGACTGTAAAATGTCGGGATATTCATTTTACGACAAGATAGAGTTCATACACATGTGTATTTATTTTCTGTTTACAATTGGATCACAGTTTGTTAGACACGCCCAGGTGAACTGTAAGCCGATAGCAGACCTGCAAGGAAACGAGCACCGAATCCCGCGCCGCCTGGGTTGTGGCGTAACTGGCTGCAAACTCGGACAACAGCCAATGAACAGAAAGCTAACGTTCGAAAATACATAGGATCGTTTAGTCTAGCGTATTGGTTGTTTAAAACGCAAGATTTCACTGTCCCTGGCTACAGGTATGTAGGTTGGTAGGTAGGTTAGTAAGTAGGTGGTAGGTCGGGCTTAAGGGGATTCCCTAATTGTCATATGTGTCTCATTGTAAGCAGTTTCTATTCTAATTTTAAAGAAAAACATGTAATACTGCAGTATAAATCTTTTTTCAGTTTAGAAATGGAAGTCGATATTTTGTTGCCAGTTCATAAAGTAGGTTATTGTATCATAAATGCGGTCGTTGATAAGTGACAAAGTCAGCAAAATCGCTGTAAGTAGCCCTTTGTTTACGAGATTTATTCTTTTGTAAAAATGGTTTTAAACTATAGCGACAATACTCTATCTTTCCTGGACAGATTATGGTATTAAAGCTATCATGCTTTAATACAACAATCTTGCCACTCAAATTCTGAGGAGACAGAATACGCGCGAAGATTGCTTGTGCTACTTCCCATCGACGTCGCAAGGCTTTCTTACGGCGCCCGTCTACCTGGAACTTTTTCCCACGTTTAGGCCGAGAAGCGCGGGAGCGATAAGGGCGACACTGCCGCGCGCATCAAGTACGCTATCGCCGCTAAGCGCAAGGCTCTGAACTGGCGTGCAGTGTTCTCGTCGTGCTGCGTGTACCTATGGGACTTTCAGCGGTGACCATATTATTTTATTAGTGGGAAGTCTTTAGGAAGGTTCAGTGCAGGCCCCTATAGTAGTTTTGTATGTATCTGATGCGTGCATTTTGAGCTACAGCGCCTTGGAAAGGCCGTTTTTAGCGGTTTTGGAGTACTATGAATTGATGTTTCTAACGTACGTGATATTTTGAAAGTACTTAACAGCCCTCGTCTGAAGTGTGTGTTCTTTTCGTAGATCAGCACGTTGGACGCACGCTTAATAGTTTCGTTGAAAAACGTGTATTTCGAACACTCTGCAACGCAGTTCAAGCGCCAGGTAGACGGGCGCCTTAAGGCCGGACGTGACCTTGAGGGGTAAAAAAAATTTTTGCTACAGAGGTCCATTAATGTTCTGTCGCACTGTCAATTTTTCAGTCAAATTACCTCAAATAAAGTTTGTCAAATAAAATCCTATGTTTCTGACGTCACCGAAACGTCTTAATCGCCGCCATGTTTGTCTGTAAAAGTTGGATGGCTCTACCTTCCATCAAACATTTTAAAAATTGATCGTGTTCTGAAATTTTTTTGATGTTTGATGGGCTTAGCCAAAGTCGTGCATTACACAAATAGCCGTTTCCGACATCACGGAACTTTAAAACGGTGAACAATTGCTGGAAACTGAATAACAGCTCTCTGAGCGCGAATGATATTTGTAGTGATCATTTCACAATAATATTAACCTCTCAGATGTACTAAATTTCAGCGTGCAGGAAATATATGAAGTTAATTATATTGAAATTTACAAAATAAGCGAAAATAAACCAGCAAATTCGTTATATTTCATCGGAAAAACAACCTCACTCTGTAAGTAAATTTCTAATTAAAATTCATTCTAGATCCTCCCAGTAAAAAAAAAAAAACAGACAGTGTGACACATTGTCATATACATTCATGAGTATTTAATCAAAATACTTGAATATAAACATTTGACGGTCTTATTTGGTTTCCAAATTTTATTCTAGCATACATTTGAAGGAAGAAATTTGACAACATGGCACGGTCTTTAAAGCTATCACATACCTGGAGCTATTTTCGTATTTTAGACTCAGGAACGCGTTAGCGGTAAGGGCGACACTGCCAGGCGCATGAAGTGCGCCATCGCCACTACGTGCAAGGCTCTGAACTGGCGTGTAGCAGTTTCGTCGTGTCTTATGTACCTGTGAGACTTTAAGCGGTGTCCATATCGTTCTATTGGTGGGATGTGAGTAGCATGGCTCGATGTAGATCCTATAGGCTATTCACGGTAAAATGAGCACTTTTGAAAGCCCTCTCATTCGGAATAAAAGTCAATAAATATATTTTATTTTGGCCTTAGACGTTAACTTCCGAATGCGGTGGAATACACACACTATGTTTATTACTTACATGGCAACATTAATTTTAAAATGTGGTTAAAGGATAAAAAATGGCTGATAGGAAAAAGTAACTAGGGCCTCAAAAATGCTCACTTTACCGTGAACAGCCTATATCATAGTTTCGCTCGTGTGCGTGTAGTAGGTTAGCATACAGAGTGTCTATAAAGTCACTATATATTTTCGGATTGGGTAGGTAAACGCAACAAAATAACAGCATGCTTCATATAAGTGATTGTTTAATTTACTCCGAAAGCAGGGACACCTATCAAACCAAAGTTAATTTTTCCAAATTTTCTGCTCGTTAAGGATGCTGGTCACCAAAAAATTCATTATTTTACGTGTGTACAAAATACCGTTCAACTTGTAGACATTACTTACATATATTTACCCGCATAAAAATTTTCTGTATTGCATATTTATTTCATAATATCACTTTAAAATCACTAGTGTTTCTGAAGCGTATAAAAAACAAAAATGTTCACACTAATATTAGATTATTAACATTTAATTAAAGCACTGTGAGTTATTTGATGAAATATTAAAAATAATGCTACGAAATGTTTTTCAAATTTTGAATCATTGCTCAAAACAAGAAAATTTTTCCATATCATTTATTTGTGGCAGTCTCTCTTCTTTGTAAAATAAATGTTGTTGAGCACAATTTAAAAATGAATTAATATATTACCTTCCAGTAGCGTTATAAAATGTTATGTAAATATTTTCGTTTATATTATTTGTACGGTTCAAAAATACTGTAGTTGAGATTTTGACATGCCAAAATGAAAAAAAAAAAAAAAAAAAAAAACGTGACCTAAATTTATTTTTTGCTAAGAAAGAATACATATAGGTAATGTTTACAAACTAAATGGTATTTAATGCACATAAAAAATAGTGCATATTTGGTGACCAGTCCTTAAAGGACCTCCTTAGTAAAATAATTTTGCATGCTTCAAGTTACGTCCGGCCGTTAAAAAGCATTGCGACGGCGATGAAAAATTAGCGTAAACAAGTTTCAATTTCGTAGGGTTACTATAGGGTTTTAATACAGCAATCATTTCAGAAAAAATAAAACAACTTTGTCGCTCTAGATTAAAACACTTGTTTACGGAATAATAAATACCATAAACAGAGGACTACCAACAACCATTTTAGCTGACTTTGACACTTTCCAACGACCTCATTTATATTTGAATAACCAAATTTATAAGTACGCAACAGAATATCTACTTTCATTTCTGTCCTGAAGAAATATTTACATTGTAATATTCCATGATTTTTTTTAAATGCGAATAGACATAACTGTTTACAATGAAACCCATATGACAACTAGAGAGGCCACTTAAAATGAAGTAGGCAGTGCATGCCGCTGTGGCATATCTTCGGCGAGGTCATTAACCGAGAGAAGGCCGCGAAAATATATCTCTTGTGTTATTGCACTTCCTGCGGCTGATGTCGCCGTGCCGGGCGGGAGTAACGGAAGAAGTTGATAACCACGCGCGCCATCGTACGTCGAGGTCAGGGATCGCCACAAGGACGTCGGGAAGGCGTCCGTCGGCCCGCAGCCCGTCAACTCCAGGAGAACCCGGAAGTAAGGCTCATTCTACTCAGGTTGGGAAGCCCCGCGTTAACAGTGTGGCAACCAACAATTATCGCCGCCAGATAGCACTGGTATTGCACATGTACGTCAGGATTTTCTCCGTTTCGTAAGTAAACAAATGTTAAAACTACAATTTTCTTACAATAAATACAGTTTATAAAATGATTTCCGGTTTGCTTAGTGTTAAAACTTAGTAACGAATAAACGTTGTTATTCACGCGTACTAGAGTATAAGTTAAACAAAATATATATACACATAATGCTTAATATCATGACGTAATACTGAATTTAACGAAGTGTTACATTACAGATATACTTGAAATAAACAGGTCAACAGAATTGAAAAATTCCTTAAGATGAGAGCGATTTCTATTTTATCTTTAAAATATATCATTTTAACTAAAATAAGTGTGTTTAAAAGACCTTAGTGCCAAAAAAATTTGAATTTTTGCGCTTACAATTGTAAACACCATTGTAATAGGTACATTAAGCACAAATATGTGTCATTATATACAAAATGGTCCGCCTAACGTGGACACCCCCAAAATTTCCGGAACGGTTGAAAATCACGAAATGTGGTTTTCGCTAAATGAAATTACGTACTGGGGCAAGTAATTTTCCGCAAAATAACTATTCGTAACACGTGTATGGACAGAAATAATGAAAATACATATGATTTTTCCCCTGGAAATATACATTTATTTCATCGACGTTTGAAACTACGTGCAAAGAGGAATTCAGTGATATAGCATATGCAATGGACAGTAACACTGAAACGCCAAGAAATAATGTGCAAATATGATTAAGTTAAGTGGGCCGGTAGCATGGGTCAGTGGACCTGTACTCACAGCTGTAAGCAAGCAACTCGCGCCGTGACTCATCCTGGCGGGACCGCTTCCCAATAGCAGCGCAGCAGCACCAGTCCCCGTAATCTGTTATGTTAAGTGGTATTGCAGTGTGTGGCTGTACGTACGCAATGAAGTTCACGAATGAGGAAAAGCTGGACGGCCTACTTATTTACGTCGAGTGTGCAGAAATACCAAGCAAGCCGTCAAAATGTATGGCGAAAGGTATCCTAATCGGACGCCCATCTCATGGCAAACGATACGAAACATGTGCACACTACTCTTGTCACGAGTCGATTGGGATTCCACAACACGAGTGCGATGAAAGACTGCTACGGGCGAGATGCATCAACGTGATGTGTTGGCACGTGTCGATGCAAACTCCCACACGGGTACGCGAGAACTTTTCAGGTTCTTAGGAATAAGTAAATCATGTGTGTTATGGATACTGTGCCAACGGAAATTCCATCCATATAATATGGCTCTTCATCAGGCATTACATGAAGATGATTTCCAGCAGTGTGTTTAGTTTTATAGGTTTGTTCCGATGTCTGTAAGGGATGACAGTAATTTTCTGAAGAACATACTATTTACCAATGAAGCGACCTTCACAAATCATGGGCGTGTAAATTTACGAAATATGCACTACTAGGCGATGGAGAATCCGCATTGGGCTCGGCACGTAGACCACCAGCGACAGTGGAACGTGAACGTGTGGTGTGGAATCGTTGGAAACTACATCATAGGTCCATACTTCATTCAAGGGACAATGATCGGCATTACGTACGTCCATTTCCTTAGAGAGACGTTACCGGCACTTCTGGAAGACATACCACTCGACATACGTCATAATATGTGGTTTAAGCGTGATGCTTGTCCCGCACATTTTGCTTTGGTGGCGAGGCAAGTGTTAAATGAAACGTTTCCAAACCGGTGGTTTTGAAGGTAAGTTTTATCCAGAACCAAGGACGCCAAATTTTCTACATAACCTTGCCCACTCCCCCAACCTAATATATTTGTGAAGGTTCCCGACGGCCCTGTAATATTTTGACCTGAAAGTAGTGCTGAGGGTGGTGATCCCTGCCTTTTCCGTCTTCTTTGCACCCCTTTTCCACTTCCCATTCCCCACGCAAACCTTAGACTTTATAGCAGTTTTTACGCGACGCAAGATACATACATAACTCGTGCTAGGAAAAACTTTCATACTAAATCTCATGCAAGAATATCTTGAGCAAGGCAGATCTCGTACGAAATCAGGAAATAATGTAAAGCATGTCCTGTTTTCAGGAGAGTTTTTTCACGAAACGAGTGATTCTGTTGGTCGTTCTCTGATAGTGATGTGACCACCTGTATACCATCAAGAGAGGTGTATATATATTGCAATCATCCCATATGTCTGCCACTCTCGCATCCAGTTCAGTAGTCACGCCCATCAGTCTCACCTTCACTGTACCGATGCTCGCAGTCCGCAGACCTCACTCTCACTGGTCACTGTCACCGCCACTCGACGCTCTGCTGGCTCGTCGCTTCGCAGTCTTCGCACGCCTGGCACTTAAGGTCACGCAACACTTCAAACACTAGACTGTCGGTTCGGAGGCCCTCCGCGGCCTAATTAGTCTCGCTGGTGTGATCTATGTGGTTCCCCGCATCACGAGTCACGCTCAGAAAGGCTAGGGCGATAACAAGAACATTCTTGCAACGATAACCCCAAAAATTCAATACGCTCAAGGTCGGAAGCGTGCAAATCCCGATAGGCTTCTCTGGCACAAGCGGCGTTGGGTTACTAGCCTGGCCTAGACAGACTCCTTCGCTTGCTCGAGTGGGAGGGGGCAAGGAAAGCGATGCAGAGCAGCAAGCATGTAGCAATATTTCGTAAGATAACAAAATGATGAAAAAAAACTGCTTCTGAGGACATAAAGATGGCCAAATATTAATTTTCTACGCGCAACTAATATTTTGATGTTGTTTATGCTCAGATCAAATGTTGATAGATGCGTACGACTGATTTTTTGACATCACATGTAGCATTTCAAACTTTTTAAATAATTAATTCCCTTGATAATTTTATTTGTTTATGTTCTGTGTTGAGTTGTCGGAAGTGTACCTTATAGCAAATCTAGAGAAATGGGCAACCCTAGTTCCACGTGTTCATTTGTTTCTTTTATGTTTTCCTGGTGGACAGCGAGCGCGATGCTGGTCGTGTGCTACTGGCCTACCTGTCTGCATAGTTACACAATAATTATTAGTGTTGTTGCATTTATCATGCCCACAAACTACGTGCTAACTCCACTACCACATATTATGTTTCGGCCGTGTGCTGCATCAGGCAGGTCAATCGCACATGCTCGCTGTCCATCAGGAAAACATATAAGTTGTAAATTTGGCAACTGATTATGCAAAAAACCACGCACCTGAGAAATATTTTATGCAACGAGAATTATCTACTTTCTACAAAAAGATCAGTGTTTAACACTCCTAGTTCAGGTTCGGTCTGACTTAAAATTATTTCATTTACGAATATCCGCAAATGAACGGAAGCATAACCTCTACAATTCTTTTCCGAGTCGTGTCGTGAAAACGAAGCGGAATTGGCAGATTTGTTAACGTATCTCCGCATGTTGAACGCCTGAACGTGTTGCTTTTATGTACGTGACAGCTATTATGGAGTAATCCATTTCGCCGCTGTTTGAAAACACCTGTCTCGTGGACAGGAAAGGCGATGTCAGAAACAGAAAAATACTTTTGCAGGCGGCAACACGTCTATTCAAAATTATGGCGGGAACAATATTTTTCATGTGTACATTTTTGTTCGATAGTGGCTACCCCCTAATGTATATCTCTGACGTCTTCCATTCGGATTGACTGGCGTAAAAAAACCTACCATAAGAAAGTGAATGTTGGCTATCTCTAACGCCAAGCAATGTCACGCACAGACGCGTGCAAATTGTGAACGAGTATTGTGAATTTCATGCTATAACGCGATATGTTAACGCTACGTCGATTGCAGACGGGTCCTTACTTATCAACATTCATCGCGTTTTCTTGCTGTTAGTCATTACGTTACGTATTACTTTTAAAAAATCAATTTATAGTCTGTCACCCAAACAAAGGGCAGTTTTTTAAAACAGAAATATGAAGAGCTCCGGCACTGTAAAATCTGGGACTACAACAGCTAGAAGACAGACTGCGTGGCCGTTGAGAGGAAATGGCTGGAAGGAAGGACGCCCTCTCTCAACAACTCGCTGTCATTAGTGACAGACGCAAATATGCTCTGCTGCAGGAAGTACCAGCTATACTTAGGCAACTGTGTGTCACCGTCTCTCGTTCCACTGATGTAAGCAGCGCGCGGAACAAAACCTCGGGAATGTTTTGGACACCTTCCATCTCCCCGCCCAGACGGCCGGCCCATCACTCGTTCTGCTCCAAATGCCGCCTATCGACGAATTTAGGAACGCGGCTTCCACCCCTCCCGCCTCAGGATGTTATCCACATTCCTTCGCATTCCTCTCTTTCGTGCTGTGTCGAGGTTTTGCTGACGTCCGTGCCCACAAACGAGTTGAGAGATTTGGGCGTCTCTTAACAACGAGGCTTTGAGAGCCGATGAAGGTGTAATGAGGTGAGAATGGAGCAGCGCAGGAATTCAAGGGCAGAGGAATCGGGATATCCCCGAGAAAACCCGCTGACGAGCGGCATCGTCCGGCACGATTGCCACTTGCGAAAATCCGGGAGTGACCCGGCCGGGTCACTCGGTTTGCCTTGAAGGGAGGCGAGCAGGCTAACCGCTCAGCCACCGCGGCCCCCCACTAACGAATTACTTCACCAGGGTTCCTGATCGTGGGATAGCTGCATAATAATAATGACAACAATAATATAAGTAAAAATGACTGAAACGCAACCATCCAAAGGAGTAGGAACAAGCTATATACTCTATATAACTAATGAACATACTTTCCTCTACATAGATGCAATTAATTTTTATGTTCTTAAAAGTTTACGTGATAGGTAAGCCTTGATGTCTTGTTGGCACCGATATCATGACATGTGGAACCAAACTCAAACGCAACACAAGTGAGACAATTACAAATATACACTTACCTTGCACGGGACTCGAACCCAGAACTCCTCGCGCAGTAAACTGGCGTGCAAACATCTGCATTACGAGGGTAGAATTCAAAGCATCATATTCGGTTGCAAACAGTCTAATGTTTTGGTAAAACGTTTTAATAACATAAAATACTTACAAGGCCATCATTTTAAAAGAAAAAAGAAAAAAAAAATTGTGAGTCACTTAAATCATTTATTTTTACGTGGTCTACAGTAGAACTACTAGTAGGGTAGACTGGGTACGGTTGTAAAAATTTTGCTTTGATCGCTTGTAGCATTGTCATTCTGTCTGTAAACAACAAATAAGTGTCTTGACATAGAAAAGTACTCATTTGTCTTCAAATTTATATTAAACTGATAGTCCTAGATGCAGTAGTTGCCAGACAGGAGACGTTTCACAAAACGTGTGCCACTGTTTCAACTGACCCCATGCCAAGGGCGGTTGTAACAGTGATGGGGGTCAGTTGAACCATACACAAATAATACACAATCCACGCATTTCAATCATTTTTGTTACTAATAAATCACATGTGAGTACTTTTAAATTATTTAAGGTTAATATGGCACAATTTTAGTAACATTTTAAACAGTCTTCTTTAATCACTTTATAAAATTTAACATTTTCAAGTTAACGTCGTATTTAAAAAAATTCTGAGACTAGTAAAATAGTATCTAATCAAACAAAAAACTTCTAAATGACAAATACAATCAACAAAAAAAAAAGTTAACTAAAATTAATCAACAAATTGACTTTGGCTTACAATCTTTAATCAGACTCATCGCAGGTATGGCAAATGTAATATTTGCAACCGTCGGTGCACTCTAAGTGAGACCATAGCCCACAGTTCCCTTGAAATTGCACTGAAATTTCTCCAGACCTACTCTCTGAATACGCTTCTAGAAAAACAAGGCAGTAAAAGTCTTCTTCGTCTGATGAAGCTGGTGGTGTTAGCCTTCTTTTTCTTTGCTTTACCTTTACTTTTCTTCCCAGTGGATGGTTCTAGTGCCATTTTCTTAACTTGTTGATCTTTCAGTCGTTTCTGTCTCGTTGCATACTCCTCTCTAACAGCTTCTTTTTCAGGCGTATCTGTATAAATTGCAGACTTTTTGGTTTTTCGACCTCTATTTGCTGATTTCCCTGGGGACCGCTTTTGGGTAGGGCCGTATTTGTTTTGGGAAAAAATCAGATTGGGTACTAGTAGACGGCTTAGGGGGTGATTGTTGAACATTCACATCACTTCGGTTTGGGGGCGTCATCAAAGTAACCTCACTAGGAGAAACATTTGGTTCCAGGTTTGTTGCTTGGGCTGATGACTCTTGATGTGCACCTATATAACCTGGTCTGTTTGGAGTCGTAGTTGCCAATTCATCAAAGTTTTGAGGAATATGAATTTTAGCATTCTGTGTTGAAGCTGGCGACTTCAGGCTTGTAGCTTGAGCTGCACGCACATATAGTTCAGGATTCCTTTTCATAAATGAACTAAACCACTCCTCTCCAGCCATTTCATTTTCAATCCAAGTAGGAGGTAAATTTAAGTTATATTTAACGGCGAGTTCAAATGCAAACTTTCTTACCTCTTTAGTAGAAAGATCGAAGTATATATCTACACAACGGATGAGGTATTTGGTGAGTAGATGTTCTTGATCTTCCGAAAATATTTTCTTATGAGCTACATATCCCATACTAATACTTTCTGCCTCGGCACCTTCGTTCGTGGCATCTCTCTTTCGTATGTATCGTAGCAGAGAGACGTGGTTAACTCTGTAGATCTCTGCTGCTCGTCTAAAAGAACTCCCAATTTTAACTTCGTCGTATGCATCCCTGTAACGTGATATGTCGCTTACACCTCTCGATGTCTTCCTGACACGTTTCCTGGGTTACAACCGTACCTACAAAAATGTTACAACCGTGGGAGGAAATATGAGGTGATCCCAGCCGAGCAAAGAGTATACCATTGCATCGAGGTGGAAGCAAAGAAAATGTCTTGCGCGACGGGCGCCGGCATCACACCATTACAAAAAAAAAACTGATTATGAAATGAACACATGCCTATACTGAAAACAAGCCAAGATAAGCTGTATTCAACAAATGTTATTAAAACAATCTGTTTTCTTCTGATGTAAACTGTGACTGAATTCCTTGTATGATTTTCTGTGATTTTTTTAAATATCTGTTTGCTACAGCTTATCTTGACTTGTCATTACAGCGTCTGAGTTTCCTGTGACGACGTGACCTTGCAATAACCTATGCTCACAATAATAATGTTTCATTTATGAATTAAAATATAAGTAAAATAGTAATGTTTATTTTAGCAAAATTTTCACATTTTCACTTGGTTGACGCATGAATAAACAGAGTTCGTTGCGGTGTTAATTTCACGTATAGCGGAAAGATACGAGATGGGCTGAGAAGAATACCCTAAGCAAGGCTTTCAAAAGTGATCAAGTAACCGTGAACAGACCACAGCAAGAATCGTCATGTGGATGCTGGAGATGGCAGTAGCCGTGATATGATATGATGGAGGGTTGATGCGAGAACCATATATTTATAAGAAACATTCCCAGGCAGCCCTGAACGAAATACAGAAGGAACTTCCTCCTGAGAACGATGTGATGGTCATGTTATAGCGAAATCCAAATGAGAAAATAATGTACAGAAAACCAAAACTACTAGGACGAGTCGGGAGAGTACATTGCAGTTGGACGAGGGGGGAGGGGAGCTTTGTTCAGAAGTGACAGCGGCCGAGTACGGATGGGCGTGAGCTGCTCCGCGTGTGCATAAAAACTTTCGAAAAAAAAGTAATTCACGCAGCGCGGTTTTTAACAGTTGTACTTCGTCGACGCATGAATACTGTAAAGCGAGTGGATCCACAGTAATATTAATTGTACGTATGACGGAAGGATACAAACTCGGCGGGAAGTAGATCCCGAGCAACGTTCTCAGAGGTGCTCAATAAACCGTGCACAGCCTTTACCTCGTGGAGTTCGGTTCTAAGAGGGGTAGTTTGGAGGCCATGCTCTGCTTCGGCCGCGAGGCTTGCTAGTTATCTCGAGCATGCCTCTGTTTCCTCCGTCACCGTGACGTTGCATGGATTTTCCATTAAGTCTGATTGTAATATTTTAAATAAGTTATTTCGCCAGTCATTTCTAAAAAACTTTCTATTAAAGTGACGTCGATCGTGTCAGCGCTCACAAGCTTGAAAATCGTTCTAACATTTGAATATTACAGTTGCCCTGCGCATTCTGCAACGAAAATTTCGTTTACCTGCCCACACATAAAACGGGGCTTACGATTTCGTGTGTTATCTTTTTTTTAGATTTAAAATTGTTACTTATTAAAGACCCCACTTTATTCTAAATGAAAATTTTGTGGAATTGGGCTGATTCAAAATCTATATTTCAAATAATTTAAAATCGAAAAATTGCTCACATATATGTGGCTTACACGTGATCCGAACCCCGAACTTACTGCACCGTAGAACAACATTCCATTCAACTGTGCAAACGAGATTGGCTACTGCTTATTGATCCTTGTCTACTTGTACTCCCTTCAACCAATTATTTGTCCTAGTAACATTCCGAACATACATTACTCAGTCTCGCATTCAGCCACGTGACAAACCAGATTGTAACTATCACAAATAATTTTAAGGATAAGTGCCCTTGTTTCAAAGCGTAGACGCCTAGGTTTTTTATTAGACATCTCTGTTTATTGGGTAGCTAACTGTGTAATTTTGGAGGTTTTTCTACAATAGCAACATTCACCACACATTATTTTTAAAGTACTGTTGATTAATTACACTGGATAGCAAAAAAAAAAAAAACCGGTATAGGCGTGCGCATGCAAATAACAGAGGTATGGAACCAATCAGAGTAACGCGATGCGGTCGGCAGCACCTATATAAGACAACAAGCATCTGGCAAAGTTGCTAGATCGGTTACTACTGCTACAATGTCAGGTTATCAAGATTTAAGTAAGTTTGAACGTGGTGTTATAGTCGGCGCAGGAGAGATGGGACGTAGCATCTCCGAGGTAGCGATAACATTTGGATTTTTGCGTACGACCATTTCACGAGTGTACCGTGAATATCGGGAATCCAGTAAAACATCACATCTTCGACATCGCTGCGGCCGGGAAAAGATCGTGAAAGAACGGGACGAACTACGACTGACGAGAATCATTAAACGTGACAGACGTGCAACTCTTTCTCAAATTGCCGCAGATTGGATTTGTGGACTGCCCTGCAGGATTCATGGTGTGAATTGCCTCCTGCATACCTTCAGACATTAGTCGAGTCCATGCCACGTCGTCTTGCGGCACTTATACGTTCTCAGGGGGCCCTACACGATATTAGGCAGGAGTACCAGTTTTTTTGGCTCTTCAGTGTATTAGGTTCATATTACGTATGAACAGTTGGTTTTTGCGCGAGCGAGCACTGTGTGTTATTGTCTCGGATTTTCACCCATATACACATGATTCATAACAGTAATCCGTTGGCCATTAACCTCGCAATATGTGGGTCCACGTGTTCGATCAGATCTAGATATTTTGTACGGAAAGTTTGTCATGGCAACGCAGTACGCGAGGCTCTGAAAGGTACGGAAGACTTTCTCACGACACTTCGCTTCCTTCTCCTCAATTCACTCCGACGTATCTCCATCTTCATGTCATTTGCCTGTTTCGTTATTTTACAGCGGAAGAGCTGAGTGCCGTCGTATGCTGGTTCGCTGGCGCCTTCTCGCCGTCTTCTCTTTTACACTAATGTTTCGGTCATACACTCATTTAATTTATTTCCCCTGGACACGCCTGTAATTCAACATTTGAACCAAGAACACATCAGAACAAAATCTCTTCATACAGGTAGGCCCTATTTACAACACTTTGAACACTTTATTCTCTGGTCTCTAGAAATGGGTTCACTGTGACTCAGGCGGTTACCTTTGCAGCGCAAAGTGTCGTGTTTGAACTGCGAGTAATCCGTTGGTGCGTATTTGTTGTTTCTAGATGCATCTCTCGCGCCGTTTCTACATGGTAGTTTCGCCTCCCCAACCTTTTTATTCTCACACAGATTCGTCTCTCGGCATAAAGCGAGAGCAACCAAAGACAAATTGTAACGCTGCAACATTCTACGCATTTTGTTTGGAAACATTTAGTATTGCATAAACTACTAGCTGTGCCCGCGGCTCCGCTCGCGTGGACTACAACATTATAGTTTGGGTTTTTTTTTTAAATAAAGTCCATGCTTTTTATACTTTTTCCTGGCAATTTCTGCACTTGCTTTTCAGTTTCAACGAGTGCAAGCTGAAAAACTTCGTCATTGAATGTTGCTTGTTAATTAAATGGTATAAACGCTTATTAGTATTTATCTGTTAAATATAGATATATGCTACCGCGGAGTTTTTTTTAGGTATTTTTATTCTACACAATTCTTTACTACATGATATTGTTCCATNAAATAAAGTCCATGCTTTTTATACTTTTTCCTGACAATTTCTGCACTGGCTTTTCAGTTTCAACGAGTGCAAGCTGAAAAACTTCGTCATTGAATGTTGCTTGTTAATTAAATGGTATAAACGCTTATTAGTATTTATCTGTTAAATATAGATATATGCTACCGCGGAGTTTTTTTTTAGGTATTTTTATTCTACACAATTCTTTACTACATGATATTGTTCCATCTTTAACGGTTTAGACAGCATATTGCAAGAGAGCGCGCTGGCGGCAAACTTTTTTCCAACTTGATTCACTATTATCGTCACTGCTTATTCCTTATGTTACTTTACGTAACAACATATATACTAAAACATGGCCAGAGAACATACCTTTGAATATAAAAAAAACACGTAAATCGGATACGTGGTTCTCGAGTGGCGCACTAACAGACAGGCAAAGAGACGTTGAGTTTTATAATATGTATAGATGATCCGGACTTTACGCATTTTACACAACAGGAAAAAATAAAAATGTCATAATGTTTTGATAGAAGGCTTCGAAGAAATGCTCGTTACGCGCCTGTCTTTTCGGAACGGAAACTCCTGACATCTGTTCGACAGAGAATACCTCTAAGTCACGAGCAAGCCCTCTGGTCAAAGGCTAGCACTTGAACCGAGATTCACGAGTTCATTCACAGATCAATATTGCGCATGACACTTGTTCAAGTGTTGCATCATTCACATGGCTTTATTATTTTTTTCTAAGCGTCACTTAGTCACAAACATATTTTCTTGCACGACTCGTGTTTTTTGTTTACGCACGTGACATCGTAAGATTCTCTGACCTCTGATCTCGGTCACTGTGCTGCTCTCGTAGTAGCCAAGTCCTGTGAACATCGCACGCTCCGTTTGTCGTATTGGTATCAAAGAAACGAATTCATCTGCACATTTTGTTTTCCGGGTTGTCGAACATAATACGCAAACCGTTCATAAAGGTATTACATTCCTTAATTAATAATTTTCTTATTGATTTCCCTGTTATTTTAACAACAAAAAACAAATACAGGTTATTAAGTGCGGGGCTTAAAGCAGAGTTTTTCTTTTATCACAGTTTAATACAAGCATTTGGCTTTCAGAGGTGGCGCAACGAACTACTAAAGTCCATTCACGGTTACTTCCAACTTTTCTGAAGCCCTCTTAAAGTTCTACTATCAGGATATTCCTCCGCCTCATGCAAACAAAGCTTAACCAAGTCTATAGAATCACACTTAACGTACAATGCTCCGCATTCGTGCGCACTCAGTGTAATAATATTTAGCATAAGAACTATTTATTACTAGCAATTACCAACACACTTATTTTATCTGTTTTTATTCACATTAACCATAAATAATTGACATATAATATATAACTAAAAAATAAGCTTGCGATACATGGAATATTTGGGAAACAACCAAACACGCCATACACGGAGTGATTTTTCAAAGGTTTGGTTAAAGAAGTGCGAAGAAACCGCGAACACACTACAGAATAATTATTTAGTTATGACGAGCTGAACTGATGCCTCACTGAATTACAAATACGTTCGTAATACCACCACAACAGGCATAGGACCAATTTTTAGCAAGAAATAATCATTCAATGTGCATGTATACAATCAGATATGTAGTGTTCTATATTTTTACTCTTAACAAATACACTATAGGCTAGATACTTTCTACTTAACAACTTAACCCACTTCATTCAGCGCGTCTACGATCGTGGATGAATATTTGTAAATATTTATGAGCGGTACTGTACAAAGCAAGGCAACAAAGTTCAGTCTTCCTTGAGGATGATCTGAATTGTGGAATTTTCTACGTCTCTTTGACACGAATGGTTATGCTGATATCATCAGACGGTTGTTCGCTGGTTGCAATACAAGTGACTGGACACAAGTACAGCGCGTACCAAAAAATTACGCAATCGCAACACTTGAACTCGGAAATTAATGTGTGACCGAAAGGCTTAATATCGAATTTTCAATCATCTGCGATGCAATTTTAGATATATCTGCAGTCACAAGCATCCGATCTACGCGCATACTTGATAGGTGTCAGAGTGAAATTTTCCCGGATGATATGCGAAAAACATATACAAGTGTGAACAAGTGATTTCACTATTACATGGTATACGTAGAGACCTGAAAAATTCGCGAGTTCAATGACCTGCAGGCTAGACTCTACAGTGTTATGTACAAATATACCGATATTTACTGCACATTGGTTGTCTACTGTCACAGTAGAAGGAGACTATTGGGCCAGCGTTCTCCGGGAGGTGTCAAACACCGCGTGAACCAATGGCTAATGTCATACAAACACACGTGTTTTGAATTCTAGCTTGTCCCAAAATGAATTCGCGAATTCTTCAGGTCTCTAGGTATAGGGGTACATTGAAAATGTGTAGAGACCTGCAAAATTCAACAGCAGACTGAACTGCAAGCAACTGTGCATTTGACCGACTTCTGCCATAGACCAGCCTCACAGGAATCTTGAGTCAACGACGTAATTTTAGCGGTGGACTGGCCAATCTTCTTTAACGAAGTCGAACAGGTGGGTGATCCCACTTAAAGGTCAGTGGCCTATAAAACCACATACTGTACCAACGTATGTACGAGGCAGTGGAGTTAATCCTCTCACCGAAAGATGACGTGAATTTCGCAGGTCTCTACGAATGTGTTTTAGAATGTTGTTGAGGCAGGCTGCGGGATGCGACAGTGGGTTGTTTGTGCACGATATAGTCTCTTACTCGCGCAGCTAATGAACCTCACCGAGAGAGGTTGACACCTTTTGGCATGAACCGACTCATGAACACTGAGCCGGCATCAAACATGTCAGTCACCAACGGCACCCATTATTCGCTGTGCACGATATAGTGGACACATTCGAAATCCCTGCTTAAGATCTACTTCCCTGCCCAGTTTGTATCCTTCCGCTGTACGTGAAATTAACATTGCCCGGGGGTCCACTCACTTTCATGCGTCGTTCAAGAGAAACTGCAACATTTTCAGTAACGTTAATTTGTTATTAACATGCAAAATATTACTCTTACACACTTAAAGCATTCTGATACAAAATTAATTAAGTTCAGCGTCCACCAATTTAAATATAAAAATCTTTATGAGATGTTGAGGAATGGAACTAGTTTTCGTATTTCGCTGCCAACTTTTCCATTAATATTTCTCTTAGGGCTTGTGTTAAAATAATTGCAGTAACCGGAGGTGATTTTTTTTTTCAATTGTTGATTTCGAAAATGTGAAAATAGCCTATGAAGTGATGGAGTTCTGGAGGCCCCGTTTCTTTATCTTTCCTGATCATAAATGTCTGAAGTTACAACTCTTGGGGGCTGTTGCCATTATGGACTGGATTGCCATAACCCTTATTAAGAAAATTAAATGGGATGCTTATTAATTGTTGTTTTAACTAACTCTCTTCTTCCACCCGCATCATGTTCGTGGGTTGTTTAGGAGGCAACTTACTGTAAAAAGTAAGCAAATCCTAACCTTACGCTTTGAAAACTATATACATATACATTGGAATCAAACTCAGGGCCCAAGACGCGAGGGGCCGCGGTGGCTGAGCGGTTAGACTGCTCGCCTCCCACCAAGGAAAACCGAGTTCAATTCCCAGCCGGGTCACTCCCGAATATTCGCATGTAAATATCGTGCCGGAGTATGCCGCTGCTCAACGAGTTTTCTCTGGGATCTTCCGTTCTCCCAGCCCTTTCATTCCAGCGCTGCTCCATACTCGCCTCGCTTCGCCCTCATCGGCTCTCAAGACCTCGCTGTTAAGAGCTGCCTAAAACTCTTCACTCACTCACTCACCCAAGACGCGATAAGAACTGACGTTACAATGAACTTCAACATGTGGAGCGGCAAATTATACCTTAGCACCAGATTTACGACATGAACATCGAGCGACCCTACGTCCTACGTAGTTTTTCATAGTGCTGAGAAGTTTCGGCCACCGTTATTTCCGCAAATAAAAAATCACTATAAGGTACGCTTTAGTTGTTTACGAATGGGCATATACTACAGACCACTATTTATAATAACGGAATACGTACCTAACAACTAAATAAAAATAACTAGAAATGTGTTTTTTTTTTAGTTTTAACTACTTGTTATAATTTGTTATATTATGCGCATTTTTTAGAAGGTGTTCCGTGCAGCAACAACACTGCTGGGACAACCTAACGGCCCAGCCCTAAGCACAATAAGAGTTTCTCACCACCAAGGAGGTAAAAAACTCTACATGCCAGCCGGGAGGACGTGGGTTCGAGTCCCTCCTCTGGGGAATGTTGGTACGACGTCTGAACCTTAAGTTTGCTGAGATAGCCTTCGCTCTTTACGTGGCCCACAAGGTCGTGAGNACTCTACATGCCAGCCGGGAGGACGTGGGTTCGAGTCCCTCCTCTGGCACAGAGATTGAGGAATGTTGGTACGACGTCTGAACCTTAAGTTTGCTGAGATAGCCTTCGCTCTTTACGTGGCCCACAAGGTCGTGANGGAATGTTGGTACGACGTCTGAACCTTAAGTTTGCTGAGATAGCCTTCGCTCTTTACGTGGCCCACAAGGTCGTGAGAGTTTTCCTTGTCTGCATTACGTCGTTTCAACATCTTACGTGGAAAGTGAAACACACAAGGTAGTTTATTTCTTTTTTCATTACACTTGGTCGTTTGTTTATACTTCGTTGTTTTCGACGCTGATTCCATCCAGTATTTGGGTACCGGCTGCAAACAATTATTTGTTGCTATGTTTTTTGTAGCCTTGGGAAAAAGCTGTATAAAAGCGAATATATAATTTTTTATGATACCGTTGTTTGCTATTAACATGTATTTTTATAACGCCACGCATCAGTTTATTGGGATTATTGTTATATATTTACTGTAGTCGAGTTTTAGGTAAAAAAATATATACGTATTCTTCCGCAAAGCACATTAATTTAGTCCATGAAATTGGAACGTATTTACTAGATTCTCTNAAAAAATATATACGTATTCTTCCGCAAAGCACATTAATTTAGTCCATGAAATTGGAACGTATTTACTAGATTCTCCGTTTTAATTTATAACTGAAATAATGAAAATTATTTCGTAATGCAGGGTTTTTTAACACGGGAATTGTATAAACTTGATTATAACAATAAAAAAAATACGTATAACACACACATACATTCGTGATTTATGAAGCCTAAGCAAAAGAAATATTTTGAAGCAATTACTAACATTAATCAAATTATAGTTTTTTTTAAACACGTGTTTTCTTGTCAATCAGCCATTTTTAAGGGGCCTCTTTAGTCGTTATATGGGTCTCATTGTGAACACTCGTGTTAATTCTAGTTTTTACGGAACTATGGAATTTTGAAATGTAAATGTTATTTTTTCAGGTCAGAAATGAAAGTGGATATTTTGTTGCCACTTCATAAAGTTGGTTATTGGAACGTAAATGTGGTCGTTGGAAAGTGTCAAAGTCAGCAAGAATCGCTGTAAGCAGCCCGCTGTTTACGGCATTTATTCTTTTGTAAGGCAGCGTTTAGAACTGCAGCGACAATGCTGTATCTTTTATAAACAGATCACTGTATTAAGACCCTATTGTCATCGCTTAAAATTCAGAGGAGACAGGATACGCGCGACACTTGTTTTTGCTTCTTTTCACTGCCGCGCCGTCACAACACTTCCTGACGGGAAGCAAGTTTCAGATACTTTCGGATATCTCCGCCACCAGTCTCCGTCGTCTTATGTTCTGGAAGTCCTCGGTGGTCAAGCTCCTTTTCATTACGCTCTTTTCGACGTCGCCTNTTTTTTTTTTAGTTTTAACTACTTGTTATAATTTGTTATATTATGCGCATTTTTTAGAAGGTGTTCCGTGCAGCAACAACACTGCTGGGACAACCTAACGGCCCAGCCCTAAGCACAATAAGAGTTTCTCACCACCAAGGAGGTAAAAAATCTACATGCCAGCCGGGAGGACGTGGGTTCGAGTCCCTCCTCTGGCACAGAGATTGAGGAATGTTGGTACGACGTCTGAACCTTAAGTTTGCTGAGATAGCCTTCGCTCTTTACGTGGCCCACAAGGTCGTGAGAGTTTTCCTTGTCTGCATTACGTCGTTTCAACATCTTACGTGGAAAGTGAAACACACAAGGTAGTTTATTTCTTTTTTCATTACACTTGGTCGTTTGTTTATACTTCGTTGTTTTCGACGCTGATTCCATCCAGTATTTGGGTACCGGCTGCAAACAATTATTTGTTGCTATGTTTTTTGTAGCCTTGGGAAAAAGCTGTATAAAAGCGAATATATAATTTTTTATGATACCGTTGTTTGCTATTAACATGTATTTTTATAACGCCACGCATCAGTTTATTGGGATTATTGTTATATATTTACTGTAGTCGAGTTTTAGGTAAAAAAATATATACGTATTCTTCCGCAAAGCACATTAATTTAGTCCATGAAATTGGAACGTATTTACTAGATTCTCTGTTTTAATTTATAACTGAAATAATGAAAATTATTTCGTAATGCAGGGTTTTTTAACACGGGAATTGTATAAACTTGATTATAACAATAAAAACAATACGTATAACACACACATACATTCGTGATTTATGAAGCCTAAGCAAAAGAAATATTTTGAAGCAATTACTAACATTAATCAAATTATAGTTTTTTTTAAACACGTGTTTTCTTGTCAATCAGCCATTTTTAAGGGGCCTCTTTAGTCGTTATATGGGTCTCATTGTGAACACTCGTGTTAATTCTAGTTTTTACGGAACTATGGAATTTTGAAATGTAAATGTTATTTTTTCAGGTCAGAAATGAAAGTGGATATTTTGTTGCCACTTCATAAAGTTGGTTATTGGAACATAAATGTGGTCGTAAGAAAGTGTCAAAGTCAGCAAGAATCGCTGTAAGCAGTCCTCTGTTTACGGTATTTATTCTTTTGTAAGGCAGCGTTTAGAACTGCAGCGACAATGCTGTATCTTTTATAAACAGATCACTGTATTAAGACCCTATTGTCATAGCTTAAAATTCAGAGGAGACAGGATACGCGCGACACTTGTTTTTGCTTCTTTTCACTGCCGCGCCGTCACAACACTTCCTGACGGGAAGCAAGTTTCAGATACTTTCGGATATCTCCGCCAACAGTCTCCGTCGTCTTATGTTCTGGAAGTCCTCGGTGGTCAAGCTCCTTTTCATTACGCTCTTTTCGACGTCGCCTNCAGTCTCCGTCGTCTTATGTTCTGGAAGTCCTCGGTGGTCAAGCTCCTTTTCATTACGCTCTTTTCGACGTCGCCTCGCTATCCCGAGCGCCACAATCATCTTCTATCATGTACGACTGTTACGAGCAGCCCCGATATCGGCCACTGTCTCTTGGAGGGAGGTACGGGGTAGAAGCAATTTACTCGAGGGCACAGCTCTGAATTCTTCCTACAAACGGTTCAGGAAATATTGACTACTTTAATAAGTTCAACACTGTGAAATCACATTGGTTTTCAAACCTCGACGTATGTATGGAGCAATAGCAAATCTGTATCGTTACTAGTGTAAAAAGAGTTCACTCCCATTGGTCACTCTCGCCGCCCCATTACGTTCAGCTGATTCGTCGTTTCGCTGGTCTTCGCACACCCCCGAACTCTCTACTCTCAAACTGCCGGCTCGTGGGCGTGTCGCAGCTTAAATTGTCTCGCTTGCCCGATCAAGAAGGTTACCCGTACCCCGAGTCGAGCGGAGGGAGGCCAGGGCATTGAACCAGAACATTATTTCAGATAACCGTAGAAATTCAAACCGGTGAAGGCCAGGGCGCGCGAGCTGCGATTGGCTTATCGCGACGGCCCGCATCGTCATACTTTTACAAATAACCACCTAAGTAACAAACAATAAGTATTTAACAGCTGTCCAACTGTTGGCAGTGGTGGAAAACGTTCGCACTTATGTCTGCCAGCATTTCTTATATAGGTGACAATCAGGTCATATAAACAAAAGTGACAGTACCTATTTTTTTTTAATAATCGTAATATGGGTCAATACTTGCACAAGGATCGTTACATTTCAACAGATGCTCCACAAACAGACGATAAACGAAATTCTGCTTCTCGTTGCTGAGAAAATATTATCATCGTGTTTACGGGCCATTTACGGCATGCCAACTGCTGTTTACTGCTGGAGACAAACGTGTGGGTCACTCGTGGTTTACCAACTGTTACTTACTACTGCGTGCGTATTAGTAGCATGTTAATGGGCCACGTATGGCATGACAACTGTTGTTTACTGCTTGGGACATAATGGCAGCATACTTACGGCCCTTTTGTGGTAAGACAACTGTTCCTTGTTACTGAAGAAACATTTTCAGCAATCTTATGTGCTATTTATGGCATGCCGACTATCTGTTGTTGTGCAGTAGCAAATAGTATATGTAAATTCACTTGATTTTATATTTCATGCATTACAGCAGGCCAGAAGCAGAAAGCCAGTGGGCCGCTGCTGTCACACATGGCCCACTGATGCTGCTGACGTGTTTGGGGTACAGTTGGTTAAGCAGAAACGGTCCGCTTTTGGGCAAATTGTATTTTGCTACATGGGCGTTATCCGAACAGTGGCCCAGATGTGGCCAACTGCAAGAGGCATCATGTGGGCCACAAGCATCTGCGGATGCATTGAAGTGGTTGATTGATTGTTAACTGTTTATGGAAACCGTACGTGGGCCGCTCGCGCACAAGCAGATTTGCACAAGTGAGCCAACTGATTTTTGCTACTTGGGCGCCCGCTTTTCAGATTACGTTCGCCTGACATTCCTTCGCTCTCGCAAGCAGCGCGTTACAACATTTTCTTAAACGTATTCGATACTCGGTTTGGCTTTACTTGGAGAGGCCTTCCCAGAATTTGTTTCTTCAACTTTTTCCGAGAATGGAAGGACCAGCAGTTGGCTCAGTTTTGAGTCACTGGCCTGCCACGTATGGAGTCCCCGGTTCGATCTCTTGCCTTCGTGTGTGGCGGACACTACCGTAGTGTTGGAGTTTTCTTGGGACTATTCCGTTTCCTCCCCAGTCTTAATTAAACTGCGGTCTCCACTCCCATCTCGTCGCACCCCATTCTCTCCTCGGGCTCTCCGGAGCGACAGGTTGTCCCCTGGGTAGGACAGCCGACTCCGATTAGCACCAGGCTCCTCTCATACATACGTTAGACTTCTTCGGATGGGAATCACATGTGGATTTCCATTTTCACTGAGAATGGAAAGTATATGTTCAAAGTGTCTCTTGCAAGTACTGTGAGCTGCCTGGAAAATGTCAAAGATACTGTTAGCGGGAAAAAATATTACAGTGGATGGATGAGGTCCTTGTACTTATAAAATTGAAATGAGAAGACACAGCGCCCCTTATTCTACACCGGAGGAATAGGAAGCACAACTCGTATTCTCTATCTAGACGATTTCGTCGAAGCTCTACAAGAAAACCACCAGTCGCAAAAATCAATTATTGTTTCTCTTAAGAATATTCTAGCATAGGTGTCAAATCTTGATATTATTTTACACTTGTGCCCAGCATCCTACCACAATAAATAATTTCGTCGACTGACTGGTGTCCCGAATTATGCAGCCACGCATCGCAGCGTCCGCGAAATTACTGACTATACTACAAATACTTTTTTTTTTTTTAATAAATGCCCAAATCCTCAAATATACTTTTTTTTTGAGAAATCATAATACAAAAGCTTTTTGCCCATTTATCTGCAAAATTATTTCTATATCATTTAATTGTATTCGAAGTTGCTGCTTACAACGCCTGGAGAAACAGGCTGTGCGATCATAATTGTAGAACAAGTTGCATAGGTCGTAGGGAGCGCGACATAATATAATAACTGCATACGCAGCGTCGCGCGCCTAACTCCTATGCAACTTGTCCTACACGCATCATAAGTGTTTCAAAATTATGTTAACATTGAAACAATTTTTTTTTGGTTAAATTTAACTTGTACTTACATTGTGTGAATAAATTATAATATTTACTTTATAATTAAGGTGTGTTGGTAATAGCTAGTAAGAAACAGTTCTCATGCAGAATGTTATTCAATTGAGAGCGTACGAATGCGATGCGTTGTCCGTTTGGTGAAAATTTTTTCTAAGTTAAGATTTGTGGCTATGCACGTGTGAGACGGAGGAATAGCGTGAAAGAAGAACTTGAGCAAGAGGCTCAGAAAATCTGGAGGTGACCATGAATAGACTATAGCGATTATTTAAGTTGTCGGTTGACGGGTGGGAAGCCTTCACCAGGCGGACGTAGGTAAGTGAAGCAGGTGGGGGGGTTGTCATGTCGCGTCTCGACAATGGCCGAGGGCCGCGCGCGGCCTTGCGTCGACCGCGCACAAGGGCGCCAGCAGGGACCGGCAGCCGTCGCTGCGCCGAGAATAGGCGGGCGGCCCGCGACGCCGCTGTCGAAATAGCACTGTCGCCCTCGTCACGGGACACAGGAGAGGCGTGCTGTCTCCCGGCGCCTCCGCCGCGCGCGCTGGCGTCACCTGCTGCGTTACGCCAAGGAGCACGCGAGGACAAATTGGAGTGGAGACGTTTGTAAGGGGTGTTGGGTGCCAAAAAGTTAGTATTCTATAATTGTACCGAACGTTGTTGAACTTGTTCGCATTTTATGGAATGACATTTTCCTAGAATAGATAAATTCT
>NQII01003577.1:97035-120867 GCA_002778355.1 Clitarchus hookeri
ATACCATTTAATCTATTTCCACCAAAATACGTATACCGAATATATTTTACAAACATCATATATGCCAAAACACAAAAAGTTTTTTCAGCAATTCTGTAAGTCAGGCACTTATTTTCAAAATGGTGGACATTCAGATATTTGAGCTTAGAATGCTATATCGTCAAGACCATGTAATCAATTCTAACTTAATTTTGTATGCTGGAAATATATATTACAACTATCAAATGTGTCTACACGGGTCATCTTTTGTCTTCCATAATGTAAGATATGTCACAGGGAAAATAAAGTTTTTTTTTGTAATATCTCGGAAAACAATTGACAGATTCCTAGCGAATTTAGCAAACAATTTTCACTGCAACATGTGGTGTAAACTGCTATGATTTAAGTATGCCAGGGACTTATATTTAAATTGCTGGCTATAAAAATATTTTAGCTCAATATCTTTTCTTAACAAAACATAGTCCAACTTTACTTTGTATGCTGGCTGTATCAATTCTAACCATCAAATTAGTCTATACACAGACTTATTTCTATGCAATTTTTTAAGTTAGCCTCATAATAAAAACTTATGTTTTTATGTCCTATCTCGAGAAACANAGACTTATTTCTATGCAATTTTTTAAGTTAGCCTCATAATAAAAACTTATGTTTTTATGTCCTATCTCGAGAAACAATAAACCCATTCTTACCAAATTTGGCGAAGGAGCTGTATTGTCATGGGCAGTATAACTATGTGTATTTTTAAGAGTGACAGACACTTGTTTTCAGAATGGTGACTGTAAAATCATTTTAGCTTATTGTGTTATATCTACAAAACTATTTTGTAATTTTTATGGTAACTTTGTATACTGGCAGTTTACCATGATCAAGTCTTCTAATACATAACTCTTTTGTCCTCCATTTATGAAGATCGCCACATATAAAAATGGAAGTTTCATGCAATATCTCAGGAAGCATAGAACTGATTTTCACCTAATTTCTTCATACAAGTAGTGCTATGGTACGCCACATAAACTTGCGTGTTTTAAGTGGCTCAGTCACTTATTTCCAAAATGATTGTAATGTTAATTTTTAAGGTTAGTTAACCCTGTCATTCGAAACATAAGATTGATTAAATTCAAAGTTGATGCTCGAATACGACCTCCTTAATATAGTTAATCGCACACTAGGTTTTAGTACGAGGTTTCTTGGGCTTGTGTCCCGGGTAAGGCACGTGTGTATTTTTAATTGCACCCTTACATTATCTTCCCATTTGGATTCGACTATACCAATTAAATTTCCTTGAAAAGTACTTGTTTACAAAGAACAATAATTTGTTCACTCAATTAACCTGCTGATGTTCCAGACAACTTTATTCGTCCCTTTGAGCCAAGTAAATCATGTATAGGATGTTCACGGTTAAATGAGCACTTCTGGAAGCTCTGCTCAGGATATACTTTTCCTCTCGTTGTGTATAATCTCGCTATATTCGTTACGTAATTCTGTATGTCATGTCTGGCTAAGATATTTTTGTCAGGTCATAAATTTTTATTACAAATATTTGTAATAAAAACAGAAGATGGAATGGACACTACCCCATTAAGTGCTATACAAACCTCTTCACTCCACTATGGTGTAATTTGAACTTATTTTGTACTACAACACTTAACTTCGGGTACTTCAAACGTCAATGCAGCAAGTATTCACGCCAAGACAACAGTAACGTACATGTTTTATGAATTCACAGGAAGGATACGTTAAATTGCTGTGCTGCTATTGCATGTCCATATTTTCTGTACAGAAGGTTTGTATCTTATCTACGTGCGTTTTGGAGTTTGTATTTAGATGGATGCGAACTTTTCTGTTTGTTTACGCAGTTCCAATGAGATGGTTAATGATTTGTAAACGTGTTCCTGCAAGCGTTTTGAAGTGTAATTTTGAAAAATTGTTAATACTTTTATATTATTGATGTTTGCATAAAATTTTTTTTAAATATTTTAGCAACATATACGACTAATATTGTAAATTTATGATCTCTTACACATAAAATATGAAATTGAAGTTATTTATAAACAATACAACGTATAGCAGATTAAAATATAGACACCAAAATTTTGTGAGTACTGTATACTATTATATCTTTTATAAAATACTATCATTTTCTCAAACGTGTAGAGTACATATAATTTACCTTCCAAGATTTACACGCCTGGCTGACATCTGCTTTCATATGACGGAACACGGGACCTTCGACATTTTCCGTGTTATACCATACAAGGAAGGAGCGGAAAACAAAATGCGTTGCCTCCTGTGAGGATCGAACTCACGACCCCTGGTTTACAAGACCAGTGCTCTGCCACTGAGCTAAAGAGGCTCACGAAGACTACATCAGAGTATAGTTCTACAGACTATTTTGCTACCAGTTTCAACTCTATTTGCACATGTTGCGTTGTTTACACACATTACGTTATGACGTATAATAAAGTAACACATGTGACACGTGCGGAAACTGTCGTCTGCCTAATTCTGCGTAACTTGGTCACTTAGTATTTGTGTTGCGACATAGTCGAAAGTAGCGTACTAGCATTACATTTCAGTAAACAGTGCCGACCTCAGGCGCTGCCTCGCCTCGCTGGAAGGACCACCTCGCCTCACCCTCATCAGCTCTCAAGACCTCGCTGTTTAGAGCCGCCCAAATCACTTCACTCACTCAAGTCCGGCTGCCTCCATTTCGCAGAAATTTCTACTTGTTGGCCGTATAAGGAGGAATTGTGGCTACGCGGATAACGCAGAGAATCTGGAAAACGTGTGAATCGCGACTATTGAAAATCCTCTTCGTCTCTTCTGTCTGGTCGGCGTTGTCTGGGAGCCGGTGAATCCTGCTTCAAGCTTCTTTCACACGGAGCGGACGCGGTCCGTGTCGTGTGTAAACCTGCGTTCGATCCCTTGAACAAAACGCGTAGTCGCGGGTGCAGCCCCGCCACAAGCAATTCACAAGTGTGGATGCATCAGGTCGCTGTTCCGGATCGCGCCCGCTACCGTTTCGCTAGAAAGCCTGCACTATAAGTAGATATGCCAACTGCTGCATTCAAACGCACAGGATCTTCGCATGATATTACACTATTGATACACCATTGATATATTGAATTAACAATGATTTGCTGAAATACCACAAGCAGTTGACAATTCCCGTGGGTCCGCGCACACTCCTTTTCAAAGGGACCTAAGTCTCCCAATTTAAGGGGTATCCCTAATAAACAATATCAAACTCCTCAAGGTCACATCCAGCCATCCGAAAGAATTGCGGCGGCGATGTAAAACACCACGGACAAGTTTCGAGTGAGTTCAGTTTCCTCAGAGTTTTAAGGCGTGAATGAAGGGTTTTCTGACCTGAAAAAATCGATTTACGTTGTAATATTAAACAGTTTGTTTTTTTTTTAAATTAAAATGGACTCCAGTCAGTTTGTTAGCTGCTACTCTCGAGAAAGCACTCTCTCCGTACGAAGTTTTGTAAGACGTCTTACAATTGTGCCTGTTTGAAAACAACATTTAAGAAATTTTATTGTGTATTTTGAGATTTGCCAATTGTCCCCTCAAGTGTAGTGGCACAAGCGTGGCGTCCTCGNGGTTTGAAAACAACATTTAAGAAATTTTATTGTGTATTTTGAGATTTGCCAATTGTCCCCTCAAGTGTAGTGGCACAAGCGTGGCGTTCTCGACTATCTGTGAGCGCACTGGGTTGTGGCACGAGTGTTTGCCGAGAAGTTTGTTTCAAGAACGTGCCAAGCCATCGCGGCATGGACAACCAGTACCTGTTCATGGTATGTGATTCTACTCTCCAGCCTATTAGTTCCTGGAACTCAGTGCTACATCCGCAAGATCGACATATTTATCTGGTTCTCTCACAAGGAAATTGTTGGAAGAGTGAAGCTGGCAGCACGAGAAAGAACAGGAAATCTTATCTGCAAAACATTTTTTACAGTCCACTGACCGAAGTAAAGCCACGATGGGAAATTCCATACAAGCTTGCATGTCCGTTTGTATGCACTCTATGAAATCTTCCTTTGCTGCAACACACGATTTGTTGCGGCAACGAAATTGGTTTTAGTTCGAACCACTGCAGGGTAGGCTGTCCACAAACATGATATTTGTTGATTTATATAACAATGAATATGATTATGTTGCATTGATGTTGCAATAGTTCAGCATACGACTTGGTGGTAATGTAAATATCCCATGCAAGCTTGCGTTGGTGCTTGTAAGAATGGTTCTATGGAAGATATGTTTGGTTATCTGCTGGCCAATTTCGTGGATGTTTTCGTAATTGGTCGTGAGAAATTTTCTCGGGAATCACTTAAACGATTTTTAGAAATTTGGAAATTTGGAAAGGGCTTATTAATGTTCCCCGGTGTTAAGCCTGAAGGCTTGTCAGGGAACGGCTCACAAACTTACTTATCACATAACTCAAACGAACATCCTTGTCCTACCTAGGATTCGAACCCAGCACTTCCCGCACCGCAAACCGGTGGCGCATCAAACGACTATGTCATGTGAAGGAGGAGAGGGCAGGCTTCAACCGATTTAAAACAAATCATCGTGTAAGCATTACATTTTGAAATTGATATTGCTGTTAGTCCGTCATTTTGGAAGATATTACGAAATTAATTAATAAAGATTTTACATTATTTCTCGAAATCTATCACAACAATTCTCGCCAAATTTGACATGTAAGTGATTCAACTTGATTAGGTAATTATTTCCAAATGATGTCCATACAAATGTTTTATGTTCATTTAGTAGTATCTGCTGTACCATTTAATCTATTTGGACCAAAATACGCATGCCGAATATATTTTACAAACATCAAGTATGCCAACACACAACCAGTTTTTTCAGCAATTTTGTAAGTAGCCACTTATTTTCAAAATGGTGGACATTCAGCTATTTTAGCTTAGAATGCTATATCGTCGAGACTATGAATTGTATGCTGGAAGTAGATATTACAACATGGAGTATATTTTGAAAGCCATTTTTTTAGACAGCACCATAAGAATAAATAAAGTATATATGTCAAATGTTGGGTAACAATTGACCGATTCATACCAAACTAATAAAACAAGTATAACGGCGGAAGATGATATAAAATTGTATTTTTTTTAAGCATGTCAGACACTAATTTTCGAAATGGTGGCCATAGCTTAGTATACTTTATCGTCAAGACCATGCAATCAATTATAACTTAATCTTGTAGGCTGTTAATATATATTACAACAATCAAATGTGTTCACACGGGGCATCTTTTGTCCTCCGTAATGCAAGATATGTCATAGGAAAAAAAAATCTTTTTTTGTTATATCTCGGGAAACAATTGACAGATTCCTATCGAATTTAGCAAACCATTTTCACTGCAGCATGTGGTGTAAACTGCTGTGATTTAAGTATGCCAGGGACATATTTTGAAAATGGTGGCTATAAAATTATTTTAGCTCAATATATTTTCTTAACAAAACAAAGTCCAAATTAACTTTGTATGCTGGCAGTATCAATTACAACCATCATATTTGTCTATACNTTCCTATCGAATTTAGCAAACCATTTTCACTGCAGCATGTGGTGTAAACTGCTATGATTTAAGTATGCCAGGGACATATTTTGAAAATGGTGGCTATAAAATTATTTTAGCTCAATATCTTTTCTTAACAAAACAAAGTCCAAATTAACTTTGTATGCTGGCAGTATCAATTACAACCATCATATTTGTCTATACNTTTTCTTAACAAAACAAAGTCCAAATTAACTTTGTATGCTGGCAGTATCAATTACAACCATCATATTTGTCTATACAGAGCCTCATTTCTATGCCATTTTGTAAGTTAGCCCCATAATAAAAAATTAAGTTTTTATATCACATCTCGGGAAACAATAAACCCATTCTTACCAAATTTGGCGAACGAGCTGTATTGTCATGGGCAGTATAACTATATGTATTTTTAAGAGTGACAGACACTTGTTTTCAGAATGGTGACTGTAAAATCATTTTAGCTTAGTGTGTTATATCTACAAAACTATTTTGTAATTTTTATGTTAACTTAGTATACTGGCAGTATACCACGATCAAGTGTTCTAATACATAACTCATTTGTCATATGTTTATGAAGATCGCCACATGAAAAATATGGAAGTTTCATGCAATACCTGAGGAAGCAATGTACTGATTTTCACCTAATTTATTCATACAAGTAGTGCTATGGTACGCCACATAAACGTACGTGTTTTAAGTGGCTCAGTCACTTATTTCCAAAATGACGGTAATTTAATATTTCAGGTTAGTAAACCCTGTCATTCGAAACATCAGATTCATTAAATTCGAAGTTGATGCTAGAATACGACCTCCTTAATGTAGTTAATCGCACACTAGGTTTTAGTATGAGGTTTCTTGGGCTTGAGTCCCGGGTAAGGCACGTGTGTATTTGNATGTAGTTAATCGCACACTAGGTTTTAGTATGAGGTTTCTTGGGCTTGAGTCCCGGGTAAGGCACGTGTGTATTTTTAATTCTACCACTAGTGTTGAATATGTTTCTGGTTTCATTTCTAATGATTTTGCTATCAACAAGACAAGTTCTGCCAAATGACTTTGCTTTTAAGAAATTAATTAAACATTAATAGTAACCATGCTGAAGAAAGTTGTTTCATTAGTTATATCAGTAACTTCTTGTTATTTTTTTTTAATTTCCTGACAAGTTCACAAATTAGGAAGGTGGCCTCAATTGTATTCTATGTGTGAGCCAAAACATTTGCAAATCAGCAAGGTGGTAAAGGCTTCGAGTCAAGTCCAGAATATCAGAAGGGACAGTGTGTGCATGTTTGTTTTAATTAACCTGAACCACCATATTATATTTATATGACCTTGATCTTGTCCTCAGATCATATTTAAATAACATATCCAGAAATAAAAAAAATAATTTTTTAAAATAAAAATTTAAAATGTTTTAGGATATAAAAAATTATTAAAATTATATTTAAATCCTAGAAATGAGAGATTTAATACGTTTTAGAAAAGTAAAATTCAAATATTTGGAAACATTTTGGAAAAAATGTTGAAAATCTTTTTCAGGAACTTTTACGTAGGACGTCCTAGGTTATATTATCGTAAAGATGGCAGAGCACACCTCCTTCCAGCATGGTGACATGCAAACGGCTACGCACCCCCACTAAATTAATTGGTGGTTTGGTCGGCTCCCCAATAACTATCCTCCTCCACCGGCTCATTAGCTTTACTTCACAGCCACTCAATGCTTCCCCCAACCCTCTCAAAACACCACTACCATTTACTTACTATAGCTCGACCCCCAACACTACCACTAGACTGTGCTAGTTACTTCATGGTGACGTCACACTGGTCGCTCGTGATTGGCTTTTGGCCAGATGACATTTCGACATCTGCAGATAAATAATATGGCTAAAGTCACGCCATGTCATAGTTCTTCATCTGATCGAGAGGTGACATGTTGCTCTCTCTCTCCCTTTCTTTCTCTCATTCGTGATATATTTAGCATTCAGTCTCGTAAGTTATTTCACCTTTTCTTGTCCATTATGGACAATCGTCAACATGNCTCGTAAGTTATTTCACCTTTTCTTGTCCATTATGGACAATCGTCAACATGTTGCACAGGAAGCTTATATCTTATATTTGACCAGCACTGTACTCTGCGCGGGTCCGTGCTCAAATATATTACCTGTTGGTAACTGATTACCAAACCGTGCTACTCCTCCACGTTGTGATTGGTTCAATTCACTGTCNCATCTGATCGAGAGGTGACATGTTGCTCTCTCTCTCCCTTTCTTTCTCTCATTCGTGATATATTTAGCATTCAGTGTCGTAAGTTATTTCACCTTTTCTTGTCCATTATGGACAATCGTCAACATGTTGCACAGGAAGCTTATATCTTATATTTGACCAGCACTGTACTCTGCGCGGGTCCGTGCCCAAATATATTACCTGTTGGTAACTGATTACCAAACCGTGCTACTCCTCCACGTTGTGATTGGTTCAATTCACTGTCNGAATATGTTTCTGGTTTCATTTCTAATGATTTTGCTATCAACGAGACAAGACCTACCAACCCACTTAGCTTTTAAGAAATTAATTAAAAATTAATAGTAACCATGTTGAAGAAAGCAGTGTAATTAGTTATATCAGTAACTTTTTGTATTTATTATTTTTTTTTAATTTCCTGACAAGTTTACAAATTAGCAAGGTGGCCTCAAATGTATTCGATGTGTGAGCCAAAACATTTGTAAATCAATAAGGTGGCCGAAAGGCTTTGAGTCAAGTACAGAAGATCAGGAGGGACAGAGTGGTCATGATTGTTTAAATTGACCCCAACCACAANGAAAGGCTTTGAGTCAAGTACAGAAGATCAGGAGGGACAGAGTGGTCATGATTGTTTAAATTGACCCCAACCACAATTTTTAATTTACATGACCTTGATCTTGTCCTCAGGTCATATTTAAATAACTTATCCAAAAATAAAAAATAAAAATAATTTTTAAAAATTAAAATTTAGAAATATTTTAGGATATAAAAAATTATTAAAATATTATTTAAACCCTAAAATTGGGAAATTTAATAAGTTTTAATCAGAAAAATTAAATATTTGGAAACATTTTGGAAAATCTTTTTCAGGAACTTTTACGTAGGACGTCCCAGGTTCTATTATCGTAAAGATGGCGGAGCACACCCACTCCCAGCATGGTGACCAGCAAACGACTACGCACCACCACTAAATTCATTGGTGGTTTAGTCGGCTCCCCAATAACTATCCTCCTCCACCGGCTCATTAGCTTTACTTCACAGCCACTCATATGTTTTAGTGATGCAACGAATGTCGATTTTTCCTCATTCGCGAATGCGAATGCGAATGTTGGTTTTTCAAATATGGCGCCAAAAGCATGCGCCTACGAACTCGAATTTTACCGCGCGTTTATAACTGGCCGGCCGGGCGGCCATGTTAAAACCGAGAGTAGCCCATATGCCCCGACTCTGAACGAAGTAAACAAATCGTGATTGCTGGCTTACTGAATGAAGTTAGCTGCTAATAATGTTTTCGTAAATATTTAGTTTGAGGTTACCTTGACGCGTACCGCTCATACCTACCAGTAGTGGCGACGCTATTCTTACCCACGCCGTAAACCGATGGCCTAACGACCAGAGGAATCCCCGAGTTCGAACCAACTGCACCTGTCATGTTGCCTGAGTCACGACGTGACGCTGCGAACGCGGGGAGTCCCGGGCATGTTATCGCCCCTCGCCACAAGAAATTACTAATCGGGGAAAAACAGTGCACCCCGCCTACCCCTATCCCACCGCAAACACGAGAGGGTAAGTCCCGAGTTATATGGAAAATAGAACAGAAACATATATATACAGGAGCCACAGAGGACCATTAAGTCAGTTATGCGACAGTTAAGAGAGTTACGCGAGAGTGAAGGACAGTTGAGGTCAGTTACGCGAGAGTTACGAGACGTTTACGACGGAGCAGCAGCGACAAGACAGTTACAACGAAGTTACGACGGAGTCGGGAGTTACGCCGGAGTCACGAGAGAGTCAGATACGAGGAACGACGAGCGACGAGGAGAGAACTGCACGTCCAGGGATCGAGCCCAGGACTTCCCGGGAGAGACACCGAGACAGCACGACAACGCCAGCCACCAGCATCGAGGGATAGCTAGATTCCACCGTCCGAGAAGATATAAAAGGGGCTAGGTCTCATATATGTACAGATCACTGTAACTTTGGACAATAAAAGTAAAGCGTGAATAAACCGAACCCAGTTATGTCTTTGTGTCACCCATCTTACAGCAGCCCAAGGTGCAGTTAGCCAGCACCGTAACAAATTACTATGTACCCTGCTATCCACCACCCTGTATAGTGCAGGTGGGGGCAGCGTCGAGTCAACATACTTAAGTTTTGTTTTTAACTTGTAAATACTCTATTGTTGTAATTGTACAGTGATAAGTGATATTTCAAAATGATGCGGTCGTGTGTTAGCGAAGTTTGGACTTATTTTACAATATGTGATGCTGAAAATTTGAAATGCAAAATATGTAATAAACAATACTAGCGCAAAGGAAGAACAACAAGTGCTATGAGAAATCACCTGGAAGCTTTGCATAAAAACGAGTATAATGCTTTAAAGAATAGGGAAAATGAAAAGCGAAATGCTTCTACAACAAGTGTTGTGGCCTCCACTTCGCGACAATGTACGAAAACCGACCTGAAACAGATGTATTTGACTGATTGCGTCGAAAAAACAAAAAAGTGGGATAACAACAATGCCAAGTCTTTGGAAATTGATAATTTCATAAGTGAAATGATTGCTTTAGAGGACTTACCCTTTAGTTTTGTCGAAAGTGTTGGATTTGTCAGACTATTGAACCATCTTTGTTCGTCGTATAATATAAAAAGCCGACAACATTTTTCTTCTTTTATATGTGAGAATTTCTACGGCAAAGTCAAAGATAAAATTTTGGGATTAATTAAGTCATTTGAAAAATTGGCGTTTACCACTGATATTTGGTCTGATTCTTGTTCAGGAATATCTTTGCTGAGTCTTACATGTCATGGTATAACAAAAAACTTTGAGAGAAAAATGATTGTGTTAAACGCAAAGGTATTTAACGATGGCAGACATACTGGTGAAAATATAGCTATAAAACTTGAAACCATGTTGTCGCATTGGGAAATACCTAAAGAAAAAGTGCAATGCATTGTTAGAGATGGTGGCACAAACATGAAAGAAGGTATTTCCTTGTTATTAATTAGAGACATTGATTGTTCGTCACACCAAATTCAGCTGGTTGTCAAGGAAGGGCTTAAGGCACAAGATTCCGTTATAACAGTGATTGCAAAATGTAAAAAGATGGCAACACATTTTCATCACTTAAATGTAGCTCAAGATGAACTGGCTGCTCTACAAGAAAGAATCGATCAGCCAAAGCTGAAAATCATACAAAAGTGTGCTACAAGATGGAATAGCAGCTTGTATATGTTAGAGCGTATTTTGAAAAACAAAGATTCGTTGTGTCTTTATGCTTCCCAGAATAACAAGATTTCACAACTAACTTCCGAAGAGTGGATTATTGTGGAAAAAATAATAACTTTACTCAGATATTTTGAGGAAATTACAAAAGAACTAAGTGCAGCCAATATTTCTGTATCCTCAGTAATTCCATTATTGTCCACTTTGGAAAAAATAATTGGTGAATTTGATGTGACCGACGAATGCGTTGGGAATACGATTTTAGTTCTTAAACGAGAACTATGTCGCAGATTTTCCCATTTGGAAAATGACGTATTGTTTGCTACGGCAACTTTTATTGACCCAAGATACAAATTAGAATTTTTCAAAAATTCTTCAACCAGGGATCAAGTTGTGAAAAATATATTAGAGTCAATTGGAAACGATGAATCAAGCCTATCGTCTTGTTCAAATCCTAAGCGTGCCAGAATGACTACTCATCGGATTGAAACATCTGGTTCCAGTGCCAGTCTGACAGAGAAATCTATATCTTTAAGAGACACCATGAAATTGCTGATGGATTCCAGCGAAAGTGAAGAAGAAGAAAATGAATGTACGAACCCTATAGAAGTTTTGATAAAAAAAACCATCAATGAATATTTATTAGATAAACGTGTGGAAAATGATGTAGATCCACTTACATGGTGGGCGGTAAATAATAAGAAGTATGGTATTATTTCTCCCATAGCCAGGCAATATTTAGTAACACCACCCACTAGTGTGCCTAGCGAAAGGGTCTTTAGTGGGGCTGGTCTTCTTTACACACCCCACCGAAATAGGCTGCAAGGAGAAAAGGCATCAAAACTTCTATTTCTGAAGTTTAATATTCCTCTACTCTTATTTAATTACTAAGTGTTTCACTTAATTGTGCTTAGATATAAACAATTTTTCATAGTTTTATTTTTCGATTTCAAGAAGTAATGTTCAATGGATATCTTAAAAATTACATAATTAGTGAGTTAGTTTTAGTACCAAAGTTAAAATTAACAAAATGTTAAGAACATATTTGTTTTAATTGAAAAGAAGATTATTATATTGTTTGTTTTTCTTCACAATATATTTTTAACTTTATTCATAAGTAGTCGATTTGATTTACAATTAAGCATGATTACTAGTTCATTAAAGGATCTCACATATTTGAATAAGATACCCTTTAGGTTGCATAAAGGCATATTGTTAAGTGTTTTTACAAAAGATCTCATTTAAAGTTGATTTGTATAATTAAAAAGGTTGGGTTATATCTTATTCCATTGTTTTGTGTTAAAGCAGTTCAATGGTATTTGATCATACAGTTGTGTTATAATATAGTTTAGAATTTTTAAGAAATTACCTGCCTTAATTTAATTTTGCTTAGGTAAATAAGAATAAAAGAATATCAAAAGTGTGTTTCTGTTATGTAATCTAGTGAATAACTGCAAGGCTGTTTCCCAAATATCATTAAAATACACTCTTATACATAAAAAATATGTTAATAAACAAATATGTATTAATCATAGCAGTTGCATTATTATTTAATAGACATTTTCATTTTTCATTGCCAAATATATTCGCAAAATATTGGCATCATTTTTGCGAATGCGAATGCGAATGCGAATATTCGTTGCATCACTAATATGTTTCCCCCAACCCTCTCAAAACATTCCTTACATTTACCCACTATAGCACGAACCCCAACACTACCACTAGACTGTGCTAGTTTTTCATGATGATGTCACACTGGTCGGTCGTGATTGGCTTTTGGTCACATGACATTTCGACATCTGCCGATAAATGATATGGCTAAAGTCGCGCCACGTCATAGTTCTTCGTCTGATGCGACAGGTGACATATTGCTCTCTCTCTCTCTCTCTCTCTCTCTCTCTCTCTTTCTCTCTCTCATTCGTGATGTTTTTAGTATTCAGTCTCGTTAGTTAGTTAACCTTCTCTTGTCCACAATGGTGGACAATCGTCAACATGTTGCACAGGGAGCTTATATCTTATATTTGTCCAGCACTGTACTCTGCACGGCTCAGTGCCCAAATATATCACCTGTTGGTAACTTATTACTAAACCGTGCTACTCCTCCACGTTGTGATTGGTTCAATTCACTGTCAATAAATACAAAGCCTACGACGAATTGGTTGTGTTAACGAAACTATTAACTTGCTAGTTCAAGTACAGTACGCATCAAAAAATGTCTTATTTGAAATACAAGAAAATCTAAATTAAGGCTCCCGCCTGCCTAGAGCTGTTTTCAGCGTTTAAGGCCGAGAAGCGAGGGAGCGATAAGGACGACACTGCCACACGCATCAAGTGCGCTATCGCCGCTAAGCGCATAGCTCTCAACTAATGTTCAGTGTTCTAATCGTACTGCGTGTACATATGGGACTTTCAGCGGTGACGCAAATATTTTATTGGCGGAAAGTCTGTAAGAAGGTTCAATGTAGGACCTTCGAGTAGTTTTGTATGTATCTGATGCGTATCTTAGCCCGCGTAACTACGATCTTATTCCCAAAGTGAAGAGGCCATTGCGTGGTAAACGCTCTGCCAACAAACAAGACATCGTCACAGCATTTCGAAGAGAGGTGGCGCTCATTGAGGGATCTCATGCAGCCGATGGTATTTCCCGTCTGCCTCATCGCTGGCAACGAACCGTGGACAACCTTGAGACTACTTNCCGCTGGCAACGAACCGTGGACAACCTTGAGACTACTTTGAAGGATCTTACAGCTAGTGCACGTACGATACGTACCCATTCAAACCAGTGTATACTGGTTGTACCAGAATATATTAATTAAACGGTGATTTTAAGCAGCCATGTTTGTTTTTGTTCCTTGCCGGACATTCCTGCATCCATACCCCATGTAGTGTCACCTTTAAAACTTACGTGTCGTACACTTTCAACTGTACGTATTACATTTCCTGTGTTGAATCATTTTCTAGACAAAATGTACTTCTGAATCAGCCCTCGCATTAAATTAACATTAATGCTTTTTTTATGCCAGATTACTTTACATAGCCATTTATGGTAATTGATGTAATATTTGCCCTATGTCAAGTTGCGTACGTTATAGTGAAGGCGATATCCAAAAACCATTTATACTGCACACACCATGTGGAAGTATTTTGAAGTGGCCAATACAATTTTGACTACACTTTGGCTACATATTTGGTAGTTGTTCTCACAGTAAATTGCGTATTATACCAATTTTTACTGTCACAACACATTTTTAACGACGATTACATAGTTAGAATTTGTATGGACAAATTTTGCTTATTTCACTATTAACTCCTCTATTAATGGGCCATGTTCGTCTAATTATAATGTTAGGGACTCTGACCTTCCGTGCAGAGTGGGTGGCTCTTAACAGAGAAGTCTTGAGAGCCGATGAGGGTGATTGAAGTGAGTATAGAGCAGCACCGGAATGAAAAGGTGGGGGAAACGGGAGATCTTCGAGAAAATTCGTCGACCAGCGGCATAGTCCGGCACGATTTCCACATGCGAAAATCCGGAAGCGACCCCGTCGGGAATCGAACCTGGTTCGCCTAGGTGGGAGGCGAATAGTCTAACCACTCCACCGCCACGGCCCCTCGTCGTAGTAAAGTGTGTTTCAAGTTTGTTGCAGATCAATACCCCGCCGCGCAAGAACTTCTTCGAGACGAAGGCAGGTGCGCTGAGAGAAAGATTTAGTTGCAGGTAGAATAAAGTTAAAATGAGAATATAATCTTAGTGCAGTTTTAATGGCATTATGGTAAAAGGGGGGTGGAGGCAGATTAGGGGAGGTCACTTCCGAGCGCCTGCCGCTGGAGGAGGGAAACCACGTGACCCTGCGGGCACTGTACATACCAAACTGATAGCATCGCTCTCTACTACAGCGCTGTTAATTACCGCGCTGCGCTATTGATGTTTTTTTGACAGGCAATATGCACGGGCTGAGAGGCTGCCGTCTGATCGCTCTCGGACGCCGTCGCCCCTGAACTTCACAATCCCACCCCTTTGTGCAATGGCAATTGTTAAGATATTTTCTGTTGTTTATTTACTGTTTTGTTTGTTTACATTTTGACGTGACGTTTGTGTTCTCAACAGTTTGTTTTATTTATATTTATTTGCAGCAGGTTTATTGTGTAAATTGTTTACGTTTATTAATTTATTTTTACTTTAAATTATGTATGCGAAATAAGTATTTATTTTNGTTTATTGTGTAAATTGTTTACGTTTATTAATTTATTTTTACTTTAAATTATGTATGCGAAATAAGTATTTATTTCATTAAACTAATTAAAATTTTGTTTGGAAATGTCTCTTTCAAGCAAGTTAACTTTTATTTTTTTCTTTGTCTATGTATAGGTTAGTTTTATAATGATTTATTTGGAGTGATTCAAAATTACGCGTAATGTATTGAAATAATGAAGGTCATTATTATCATCGAACATTTTTGTGTATGCAATTTATATTTCCTTATTTGTCTTTGTTGTTTGGATTGGGTCTTTTTACAATTGCGGTTATTCGTAAGGCAGGGCGGTGCCGAAGTTAATTTTATTTTACCGCATCATCGTAACATTTAATATTGTTTTGTAGCCAAATGATAATTTTTAAGTTATTTTGACCAGGAAATGTAAAGAAAAGTCCCTCGTGCCAAGTTTTCTTCTTAATCGATGATCTTAAAATTGGAGTGTAACATCAAGACGACGAGATCATCAAGATGATATTCTCTACCACGTTATTTTACTTTTGCCAACTTCACAATGTTTGAATATGTGTTCCAACGAAGTTTTATTGGCTAAAGAGAGTTTATTGCAAGTAATGTTGGTCAATTTTTAGAAGATTTTTATTATAATGGTAATGTGTAATTTTCACCCAGTAGTCCNGTTTATTGTGTAAATTGTTTACGTTTATTAATTTATTTTTACTTTAAATTATGTATGCGAAATAAGTATTTATTTTATTAAACTAATTAAAATTTTGTTTGGAAATGTCTCTTTCACACAAGTTAACTTTTATTTTTTTCTTTGTCTATGTATAGGTTAGTTTTATAATGATTTATTTGGAGTGATTCAAAATTACGCGTAATGTATTGAAATAATGTATGTCATTATTATCATCGAACATTTTAGTGTATACAATTTATATTTCCTTATTTGTCTTTGTTGTTTGGATTGGGTCTTTTTACAATTGCGGTTATTCGTAAGGCAGGGCGGTGCCGAAGTTAATTTTATTTTACCGCATCATCGTAACATTTAATATTGTTTTGTAGCCAAATGATAATTTTTAAGTTATTTTGACCAGGAAATGTAAAGAAAAGTCCCTCGTGCCAAGTTTTCTTCTAAATCGATGATCTTAAAATTGGAGTGTAACATCAAGACGACGAGATCATCAAGATGATATTCTCTACCACGTTATTTTACTTTTGCCAACTTCACAATGTTTGAATATGTGTTCCAACGAAGTTTTATTGGCTAAAGAGAGTTATTGCAAGTAATGTTGGTCAATTTTTAGAAGATTTTTATTATAATGGTAATGTGTAATTTTCACCCAGTAGTCCNTTATTGCAAGTAATGTTGGTCAATTTTTAGAAGATTTTTATTATAATGGTAATGTGTAATTTTCACCCAGTAGTCCTTCCAAATCCATGCATTATTATAGCCGGCATTATAATCAATTGAGTTTATCAACTTAAAGAGACATAAGAATTTGCATAGTAAAGATTTGATATTTCTGTTATTTTAATTATTTTATATATGTTTCAAATTATATGTTTGTCACGAATTAATTATCAAAAATATTTTCAGTTCATGGTAGGCCTACATAAAATTTGCAAATTACCTGTTTAAACCTAGAATCAGTTATTATCAGAATCTTCAGCACCTACCATAAAAGAGTTATCATCATTAAATTTCATGTGTTTTTATTAATGCTATTTGTTTTATTTAGTGCTGTGTTGCTGGTTTTTATGTCCTAAGTATGTGGTATTTTACAACGCTTTACAATACACTTAGCAGTCCAAAAAAAGGGTTATGTCATGCTATACTCCTAATTGACAAGTCCATACCTACTTGTTAACATTTGGTTTACCACTCATATATGTTGTCTTGAGTTGTGTTTGTTTTATGAGAAGATAAGGTTAGGGAATAGTTGATCCTGGACAATTTGACATTCAACCTTGAGAGAATGTGTCTTTTGTGCGTGCCATTTCACGGTGTCTTGTTTTGCATTGTGCCAGTGTATTGTCTTTGTGCATCATGTCTTTGATTCAATGGTTTTAAGTGTGATAAGGGTATATGTTCCATGCTGGTGTCCTGTAGTTTTGTGCTACTATTATGTGTTTTGGTGTATGTTTTTTCTCAATGATATAGTTCAGGAATACCTACTTACATAATAACTTACGTGACCCAATACAACAATCTTGGTTATGTTTTCCCCCAACTGGCTATACAGGTCCACTATTGTGTAGATGCGTTATACTCACTCTCTCTCTCTCTCNTGGTTATGTTTTCCCCCAACTGGCTATACAGGTCCACTATTGTGTAGATGCGTTATACTCACTCTCTCTCTCTCTCACTCTCTCTCTCTCTCCCCGCTTCACCATTTGTCTGAGCGTCTTATTAACAACAAAATTATTATTATTTCATTTCATCATTTAATTTAATTATTTTTTANTGGTTATGTTTTCCCCCAACTGGCTATACAGGTCCACTATTGTGTAGATGCGTTATACTCACTCTCTCTCTCTCTCTCACTCTCTCTCTCTCTCTCTCTCTCCCCGCTTCACCATTTGTCTGAGCGTCTTATTAACAACAAAATTATTATTATTTCATTTCATCATTTAATTTAATTATTTTTTATTGTTCTTTTTTAATTTTAGTTTTTAAACAATGCACTTTTCCGACGCTTTTTGGTCTTCTGCGAATTATCTTCACATTTGGATTTCACTATACCAATTACATTTCCTTGAAATTTACTTATTTGCAATGAATAATAATTTGTTCGCTCAATAAATCTGCTGATGTTCCAGACATCTTAATTCGTCCCTTTGAACCAAGTAAATCATGTATAGGATGTTCACGGTTAAATGAGCACTTCTGGAAGCTCTGCTCAGGATATACTTTTCCTCTCGTTGTGTATAATCTCGCTATATTCGTTAAGTAATTCTCTATGTTATGTCTGGCTTAGATATTTTTGTCAGGTCATAAATTTTATTACGAATACTTGTAATAAAAACCGAAGATGGAATGGACACTACCACATTAAGAGCCAACCAAACCTCTTCACTCCACTATGGTGTAAATTGAACTTATTTTGTACTACAACACTTAACTTCGGGTACTTCAAACGTCAATGCAGCAAGTATTCACGCCAAGACAACAGTAACGTACATGTGTTATGAATTCACAGGCAGGATACGTTAAATTGCAGTGCTGTTATGGCATGTTCATATTTTCTGTACAGAAGGTTTGTCTTTTAGCTACGTGCGTTTTTACAGTTTGTATTTAGATGGATGCGAACTTTTCTGTTTGTTTACGCAGTTCCAATGAGATGGTTAATGATTTGTGGACGTGTTCCTGCAAACGTTTTGAAGTGTAATTTTGAAAAATTGGTAATACTATTATATTATTGATGTTTGCATAAAAATTTTTTAAACTTTTTTAGCAACATATCTAGACTAATATAGTAAATATAAGAGCTCTTACACATAAAAAATAAAAGTGAAGTTATTTATCAACAATACAACGTATAGTAGATCTAAAATATTGGCACCAAAATATTGTGAGTACTGTATACTAACATTTCTTTTATAAAATACTATAATTTTCTCAGACGTGTACCGTACTTATAATTTAACTTCCAAGGTTCACACCCCTGGTTGATATCTGCTTTCATCTGAGGGAGAAAGTATTTCATTGTAAATTTAAGNACCGTACTTATAATTTAACTTCCAAGGTTCACACCCCTGGTTGATATCTGCTTTCATCTGAGGGAGAAAGTATTTCGTTGTCAATTTACGTATCGGTAACACTGGACCTTTGACATTTTCCGTGTTATACCATACAAGGATGAAAAGGAAAACAAAATATTATGCNGTATCGGTAACACTGGACCTTTGACATTTTCCGTGTTATACCATACAAGGATGAAAAGGAAAACAAAATACTATGCCTCCTGTGAGGATTGAACTCACGACCCCTGGTTTACAAGACCAGTGCTCTGCCACTGAGCTAAAGAGGCTCANATGCCTCCTGTGAGGATTGAACTCACGACCCCTGGTTTACAAGACCAGTGCTCTGCCACTGAGCTAAAGAGGCTCACGAATTGTAGGGCGAAGTATAGTTCTACTGAATTTTATGCTCCCAGTTTGAACTCTATTTGCACATGTGGCGTTGTTTACACACATTACATTATGACGTATACCCAAGTAACAACTGTGACACGTGCGGAAACTGCCGTCTGCCTAATTCTGCGTAACTTGCTCACATAATATTTGTGTTGCGACATAGTTGAAAGTAGCGTACTAGCATAACATTTCAGTAAACAGTGCCGACCTCAGGCGAAGCCACGCGATTTTGACATACATTATACATAACTATGTAGAAATAGTAGAAATTCCATATTAAGATACGGGGAGATTTAATAGCCCACATGACATGCGCTCTCTACCCAATATTATACATTCCATCGTCTCCTCATATTGGTTTCATTTCATGTTATATCTTTAAGGAAGACTGTTGCCTTAAGTTGGATTCACACGCCCACAGACAACGCCTTGTAGACATAGCGGATTATACTTACAGCCAATCAGGACTCTTCACGCCACTTCGGTGGTATCCGCGTTACCTGCGCTGATAAGTTTGGTCCAGTCTCAACTTTTCGGCGCGCAGACCAACCAGATAACTCCGACATTACCCACAAGGCGAGGCGAGCAAAATAGCTACCATCGAAGACTTGGAATCTGCTCACATGAACGTACACGATGACTGCAAATCGTGCCGTGAATAATAGTGGTGCACATGCAATACCACGTATTTTCAAAACACTCAAAAAAAAAACTNGACTGCAAATCGTGCCGTGAATAATAGTGGTGCACATGCAATACCACGTATTTTCAAAACACTCAAAAAAAAAACTTTATAATATCTTGATGTTTGTGTTATAGATATTCCACAGTTAATGCAATTATAATTATAGATTAAAACAATTTTCTGACGTTCATATTTTTCATTGTGAATAATACGAAAAGAAGACGATCTTGCGTCGATGGGAGCGGTTTCGTAAACAGTTGTCCAGATTTGCAAGTGCTAACAAAAAAACGAGTCACCATAAAGATTTTTGCTTTAATTTTGGTAATTAAAAAGCTAAACGTTTTTAATGTAATTATTATGAAATCATTGTTAGTTATAANATTTTTGCTTTAATTTTGGTAATTAAAAAGCTAAACGTTTTTAATGTAATTATTATGAAATCATTGTTAGTTATAAATTTTTAATTTGACAACGTAGTAATACTTGCTATATTATTTAATTAATATGAGTATTAATATATAAAAAATCCAATTTACATATGATAAGAATTATAACACATTGTTAACATTATATTTTATAACATGCTGTGCAATNTTATATATATATATCCACATACGAAATTAGCTCTTTTATTATTAAACTAACTCAAGTCTGGCTAGGGGTTTCGGTGGCTGAGCGGTTAGAACACACGCCTCCCACCAAGGCGAACCGGGTTCAATTCCCGGCCGGGTCGCTCCCGGATCTTTGCAAGTGGAAATCGTGCCGGACGATGCCGTTGGTCGGCGGGTTTTCTCAGGGATCTCCCTGTTCCCCCGCCCTTCCATTCTGGCGCTGCATCGCCTCGCTGAAAGTGCATCCTCGCCTCACCCTCGTCGGCTCTCAAGACCTCGGTGTTTAAAGCCGCCCAAATCACTTCACTCACTCAAGTCCGGCCGCCGACATTTCGCAGAAATTTCCACTAGTTGGCCGTATGAGGAGGAATTGTGGCTACGCGGATAACGCAGATAATCTGGAAAACGTGTGAATCGCGACTATTGAAAATCCTCTTCGTCTCTTCTGATTTGATTTGATTTGATTTAATAGTTGGTTTATTTCAAATTGACATCAGTACAGAAAACAGGAACAGTTAAACAATTTACATGCATTCCAGCTCATATGTGGAGCTCTTCTACAGTACAGACAGTTTAGGAACAATAACTAGATAAATATAAGACCAAACAATAGTAATGCAAACTGGGGAAAAATTCACCAAAACCCCGAAGTGACGAGTAAGTTAAATTAAAATTTAAAACCTAATAATAAAGAAAACCATGACCATGTAACAGACAGTAAGTCTTATGGGAAGAAATACCCCCACTGCCAGTGAACAAACACTAGCAGGAGGATATTAAAAGGAAAGGAAATAGTATTATCATATTAAGTGAAGCTAAAAAGGGAAATAAGTTATAAAGAAGACACAGGCACGGTGAGCCTTGTGGATCTAAGGCGTCCACAAAACCATCGATATAAGGTATTAAATAAAGGACATAAAAGACCATTAGAAAATCAAAATGAATTAGCTAGATGTAAGTATGTTGTGTATTGTGGATCTAGGTGTCCACACAACCATGGGTGTAAATGTGTGCAAATGGGGAGGACAAAGAAGTTAANGGTGTTGTGCGTTGCAGATCTGCGGTGTCCACACAACCAGAGGTGTAAATGTTACGGGATACTTATAAGAAAAAAGTGTAAAACAAATGGGGATAATTAATTCGTGTAGCGGCGGGCAAGGCGCCCGCAACCATAGGTGTCAGTAAAAGAAAAAGATCATGGCACTAGTTGAAAATACAATGGCACGAAAATAAAATGAGCACAGTTTTGCTCAAGCCGACTCCGCAGCGCGCGCCCAATCACAGAGCTCCTAGGCTCCGATCGGCCGCGCACCGCGGAAGGAGGTGAGACAAAACTATGGAATTTTTGGTGAAACCCCACACTTACAGGGAACAGAAACCAATGCACAAACATAAACACAGTGACCACACACTAACGTGGCCACGCAAACACTGGATAAATACAGGACTGACAAGTTGTAAACCGTCGGGAGTGCTAATGCACACCGAACAGAACCAGCCCACGACCCAGTCCAAGCCGGACAGCTGTACAACACAACTGCTCCACGTTCCAGGATACGGACAGCGCGAAGACAGGCCGTGAATAAACATTCCACAACTACCTGTAACTAAAAACATAGTTCAGAAGGAGACACTGACGTGTGACAATATATTTGGTGAATAGCAAGCACGATATTCACCCTCAAAAGAATAACAGTACGCAATAAAGTAACTTAAATTAAAACACGCAATACGCTGCACAGAAATTACCCACAACAAAATAACCTAATCGCCACGATGGGCAAACACGAATTGCGGGAAGACACAATACATAAAACAAAAACAGATTGCTTGAAATTACTCATTGAGAATAATTAACCCCAGAAGGGGATAAGTAAATGGCAGCGAACCCGCTGCAGGAAATAAAAATGAACAATATAATGTAGTACACTTGGTTAAAAAGAGAATTACATAGGATATATATGTCCCGAAAGGACAGAAAAATAAACTAGAGATGTGGCCTCGTATAAGAAGAGGCAAGAGGAATCAATTAACCAAGAATACAGAGTATCCTGAAAGGGACTAAAACCCCAGGAATTACACATTAAACTTAAACACTTTACACTATATACACGAAAAAAGACGGACCACACGGCCCTCTAATGGATTAAAACTAAGCCGCTGGGAACTATAATCAGCCGGGAAAAGACAGGGAGACAACCCAGCCATACAGAAACTATGAAATATGAAAGCGGTGATAGAGAAATACAGGAAATGAAACATACTAAAGTAAATACAACTACTGGAAATGTATATGAGGGAAATGAAAGAGCACTGGGGGACACGAAACAGAGAAAAGTCCGCCCGACACAAGGAAGGCCGGGCGGCCAAATTCTCCGATCTGTCCGGGACAGAACGGGGGTTAAAACCGAGTTTTCCGCCGGGGCTGGACATCCTACCGATGGCTACAGGCTGCTTATAAATAATAATATTTTTATATTAGCTATTATTTTTATGATTGTATTTTTAAATTATCTCAAGGTACTACGAGTCTTGACTCACAGTACTTGAACAGTCCTCGTGGACTTAATTTTAGTTTAGCTTAGGTTATTTAGATTAAGATTAACCTCTTCTTTCAGGTAATTACCATCTCGCGAGAATTATGAAAAAGTCAGTCTGTGCCAGCTTCTGGTACTCACTGACAGCTAATTCTATTTTCTGTTTAAGTTTCAGGATCCACTGGGGATTCGGATTCGGGGGGGACCTGCCCAATTGCGCTCTCCCCCCACCAGAGTGATACGCAAGTATCACTCTGGTTAAACCCAGCGCCAAATGAAAGAAAGTTCACGCGCCCCCTCTCTACTAGTACTTTTTCCTATCATAATAAAGAGCATGATTCCTATCCTCTGTCTCCTGTAGCATTTTNACTTGAACAGTCCTCGTGGACTTAATTTTAGTTTAGCTTAGGTTATTTAGATTAAGATTAACCTCTTCTTTCAGGCAATTACCATCTCGCGAGAATTATGAAAAAGTCAGTCTGTGCCAGCTTCTGGTACTCACTGACAGCTAATTCTATTTTCTGTTTAAGTTTCAGGATCCACTGGGGATTCGGATTCGGGGGGGACCTGCCCAATTGCGCTCTCCCCCCACCAGAGTGATGCGCAAGTATCACTCTGGTTAAACCCAGC
>NQII01003577.1:121575-141513 GCA_002778355.1 Clitarchus hookeri
TTTAACTATAGCTTGCTATACGCCCCCTTAGGGATGTAGTCCATGGCCTAAACTCGGCCATGGCTGCCAAATATCCCTCTTTGCCAAGATGCACGCCTCCTTTGCATGAAATTCCCTATCCTTTAAGCGTATGAGGTTCTACTTTGAGACGCACTAATCCCCCGTACCTACCGCGGGCCCAAATAACACATAGTTTTAAAGTAGGGTAGGGAAAAAAAACGCCGGGGCTGGGACAGTGGTATAAAAGAAAACAGCCCCGGCCGAAACTGGACAACACGTACACAAACTGGCCACAGAGCTGTACAAGAAGATCCCGACGAGTGAAAACCCCCTGGTTCGTGAGCTGGGGGATTATGATGAAAAACTGGTGTGGAGGCGAAGACGACCCAAAGCGCTTCNAACTGGTGTGGAGGCGAAGACGACCCAAAGCGCTTCTCCTCCCTCCTGCAACATGACGAAGGCGACACTGCTTAAGGGGGCAGTTTTTGTACATTTTTATGCATATATACTCTCATACTCTTAACACTCTTATACACATTATTATATTTCTACTTGTTTTTNTATGCATATATACTCTCATACTCTTAACACTCTTATACACATTATTATATTTCTACTTGTTTTTCTATGACGGTGTCACTTCCGGCCTTAAACATTATTGTACCCGATATTCTATTCAAGTTTTAACTATATTAACCATGTAATCCCTATATNCACTTCCGGCCTTAAACATTATTGTACCCGATATTCTATTCAAGTTTTAACTATATTAACCATGTAATCCCTATATTTATTCCTGTATATATTTAATTAATTATTTTGCAAAGCTACAATAAGTTCTGTTTTATGTGCGTGTGTATGAGTGTAAATGGACGTGTGAATGTGAATAAAAAATAAAAACAAAAAACAAAATAAAAATATAAAAACAATATAAAAATAAAATAAAAATAAAATAANATGTGAATAAAAAATAAAAACAAAAAACAAAATAAAAATATAAAAACAATATAAAAATAAAATAAAAATAAAATAAGAACCCAATAAAAAAAAGTATGAATAAAGAGTGCATACGCACAATGTTTAAGTGGAGATGCTTTAGGCTGCACACCCGCATAACTNTGTGAATAAAAAATAAAAACAAAAAACAAAATAAAAATATAAAAACAATATAAAAATAAAATAAAAATAAAATAAAATAAAAACCCAATAAAAAAAAAGTATGAATAAAGAGTGCATACGCACAATGTTTAAGTGGAGATGCTTTAGGCTGCACACCCGCATAACTNAAAAAAAAGTATGAATAAAGAGTGCATACGCACAATGTTTAAGTGGAGATGCTTTAGGCTGCACACCCGCATAACTCCGGGGCCTTGGTCGAGTCACTATCTCTGGTTGTGCGTGGGTGTGCTGGCCTGGCTCGTGGCTTCCCTGGGGCCGCCCTGCCTTTCTTCGGGGGGTTCGCCTGGGGTGTGGCCGCTGCTGGGGCTGCTTCTGCTGCTCTGGTGTTAGCCATACACACCAAGATACGACTGAATGACGACCAATATTTTTTATAACTGGCTATACAATATATATATTCATTCCACAACACCAGAAATCCATTCACATCCTAGGGAGGCCCGGAGAAATGCTAGCAAGTAACATATTGCCTTTTGTTGAATTCCTGCTGCAGTAATAGGCCTCTGGCACGAGATTAAAACCTCAGGAAGCCTACCAACAGGACCTCTGGCGAGGATAACACCCGCAAGTCCGCTTACTACCACTCCCCCTTCCAAGGAGGGCCTGAGGGGTTAATACCTTACCAGGTACTCTAAAGAAGGGGAGGTAAACTACAGCTGGGTGCGGCTCGAGAGCAGATATGTGAAGAGCTGCATTCTCTAGGCTGGAAACTTAAAGCCAGGCTGCTCACGATGCCAGCAATGGTGTCTGAGGGGTCGGGTGGAGGTTCCAGTGGCTACAACCTCCTTCCCACTTTGCGGCCGCAGCATTAACACTGCTGCGGGTGTGAGGAGGTGGAGGAGGGGATCCCCGATGGCCAAGCACCACAATAATCATTATCACCCACGAAATCATTCTACCATGCTCATTCATTTCACCAAGCTCATCATATATGCCAAGGTAAGTGCAGAGGCCTTTAAGGCCTAAGCACATTGACCTGCAATACCAAGAGAAGAAATTTCTTAGGGGTGCAGGCCCCCTAATATTTTAAGCGTTTAAGCGAAACTGGCATTCCTGAAGTTGCAGTCCTGGAGAGAGGAGGCCGCCCCGCGCCCGCCCGCACGCACCACCCAGTTCGCGAAAGGTTTAGCTGTAAACGGCGCGCAGCCGCGGAGCAGAGCGCGAGCCATCCCCCTCGCTCCAGGCCTGCATGAAGAAGTTTACAATTATGTTAGAAGAGGACTTCGTATTACAGCAACACCAGGCCCGGGTGCCGTAGCGGGCCCGGGCAGGGTAATATTAACAGCCAGGGCAGAATTAAAAACGGTCCAAACGGCTGGCCCCTCCCAGCCACGTTTCCGGTAAAGGGGAGTGGTAGAGGAGCCAGTGTGTGGAGGACTGAATTTTGTAGGAAAGCCAGGCCTTGTCGTCACTAGGACAATACACGGAAATGCGGGGAAATGAACGAGCCAGAACCTCAGTAGAAAGTAGAGAGGGAAATACAGACTACCAGTCACCGACTGCACACACAAAGAAAACCGGACAGTTAGAATATTGCAAACGGAATACCCGCCGAATGCGTATTACAAGACGGTAAAATAAATCACTAAATAAAGAAATAAAGAATTAAATAATACAGGCAGTAAANGCCGAATGCGTATTACAAGACGGTAAAATAAATCACTAAATAAAGAAATAAAGAATTAAATAATACAGGCAGTAACTGATAGGGAAATACAGGTAGTAAATAATTAACAGAAGGGATATAGGACAACCGAGATGAAACAGCCTAAAAAACACATAACCTAATCGGGAAGGAAAAGTAAAATTTAAAGTAAGTTATTAAACCCAATTATANGAAACAGCCTAAAAAACACATAACCTAATCGGGAAGGAAAAGTAAAATTTAAAGTAAGTTATTAAACCCAATTATAATGATTCATAAAAATCAGGAAAATTGTGCCCATAACAAACTGGAACCGGAAAAATCACAACTCCAAATGGAGACAGAAAATAATAAAAATGAACAAGAACTTAAAGAACTAGTACACAATCACGGAATTAGCAAACGAATGCCACAGGATGAATACAAATGTAACACCGTAACATTGGAGGAAAGGGTATAGGAAAAATAATAAAAAGTTTTGCCCAAACATAATGAATAAGTTAATGATAGGAAGCAGAAACTGAATGTAGTGGGAGACGCTCAGCCGAATAGGAGGGAGAAATTAGCGGCAAAATTAATATAAAAATTAAAATTATTGAAAAATGAAAATGCCGACTGGAAGTAGGTGCTAGACGTGGCAATAGTATGGGAATAAATAAGATGTAAGTAACCAGAAATGTTAACACAAAGTAAAAACGGCAGACTAGCACCGCTCGTGATACCGGGAAAACGAATAGCATAATCTAACATTTAAAATAAACGGGGCAGGCAACAGTAAAAGGTATAAAATAAATACTGGAAGGAAAGTTATGCAAAATTTAAGGATGTAAATTGAGACGAACCAAGAACGACGCGGACAGCCGTTTGCTGCGAAAACAGCAGCAAAACCAAACCCGAAATAATACTCGCCACACCATAGTGAGGGATATACAAAATGGAAAAATTAGATTATTATACCAGAATTAGATAGCCAAATCGAGGCGATGGGAAAATAGAAATTTCGAAAGGGGCAGGAACCGGATAAAGCATCCTGTCATGAAAAGGACACTACACCCGGAAATTAGGGGCGTATAAATTTTTACGGTAGGAATAACATTCGAAATTTAATGAAGCGAACCGAAGNTAGGGGCGTATAAATTTTTACGGTAGGAATAACATTCGAAATTTAATGAAGCGAACCGAAGATAATCTAGAATGAGAATTGTGTTTGAAAAGGGGGACATAACAAGACCATAACAGAATCACGCAGCTCGCACAAGTGAGGGATATACAAAGTTTGAAGGAATAATATTCCTAATTAAGCAATTGAACCGCATCTACTAGCGAAGTGAAATTATTAAAGGGGACAAAAACGGAAAAGAGTGATTGATCACTCAGGGGCAGACATGGTTAAGAAAAGTGAGTAGACTAGAGATGAAGACATTGGCCTGCTCCACTGGGGAGGAGGCACGATGAAGGGAATTTGAGGCTTCCAGGAAGAAACGAAGCCAAGGTAGCAGGTTTAGTCGGGACAGGGTAGAAAATAAATCCAGGAATGGCTGATACGGGGCCCCTGAAGGGGGACCCACAGCCAGACCGGAAGGAAAGGTCTCCGAAACCGGGACAGAAAACCCATGTGGGGTTGTATAGTACCCCACCTGCGATTCCTGTTGTGTAGGAACTGGTTCAGGAAAAGAACTAAAATGTGCTTGAAAGTGAGAGCCGACCTCGGGCTGTAAATTTGGCGGAGGAAGGCTAGGCTCGTAAGTGGCAGGGAAGGCGAGCCGCCCGGACGATACAGGCTGCGAGCGCACCTGACTCGCCTGGCGGTCAACTCGGGCCGGGAGGGGAGTCAAATCGGCCATGACTGGAGGCACTGCACGTGCCGGGAGGGAAGCCGACTCGGCCGTGACGGGATGCGCCGCACGTGCCTGAGCACGCAGCACAGGAAGAGTCTGATGGGAAGGCGGAACTGGCCGCGGGATTACCGCCGCCGGGGTCGAACGGGCCCGGGCCTCGAGGTACCTGATATAATGGGGGCAGATTCGAGCGTTTGCTGGGTGGCCTCCCCCACAATTGCAGCAGGCAACCGGCTCTTCTGCGGTCTTGGGGCAATCGCCCCGAGCATGTGTCCTAACGCAACGCATACAGCGAAACGGACGCCCACACTCAGAGGCGACATGCCCCCAGCCCTGACAATTATAGCACTGAACCGGCCGCCCACTGCCCTGGAACTCTTCAAACCTGATGATGACCCCCGCCAGGGAGCGGAGCTGACGGACCTTTTGTAAGATTTCAATTGAACCATAAGCTAACATAAACTTGTTGGTGGGCCGGGACACGACCCCACCAGTCGATAACTGCCTGATTGAGTCCGGAACTAATCCCAGGGCCGTCAGCTCCGCCCCGACCGTGGCCACGTCAGTCGCAGCAGGCAACACCAGCACAATGCGCGGCTGACGCGCCCGGTCAACAGGGTATGTGTGGAAAGGTATTCCATGGGACCTAAAATATTCTAAGAGGACCTCCCGGTCCTCCAAACATGAAGGGGTATACCGGGGCTTGCCGCGGAAATAATCCACGGTGAAGTTGGCCTTTAAGCTGCCCCGGAGCTCCCGATTCGCCTGCAACACATTCGGAGGCAAAGCGGAGTCCACCAGGATAGGGGGAATCCTGCGAGTTGGAGGCGTCGCTGTAGAAACTGGAACTGTGGCCTTCTTCCCGCGCCCCGCCGACAGGCGTGGTGGCTCCTTACCACACTGCGGCAAAGGCGGTGCGGCCGGGAGGGACGAAGTAATATCGGGCGCATGTGGTGCGTCCCATATAGGCGGCACAGAACTTGGTAGGCACACTGTGAGAACAGGCACACTTATCGGATTGGCCACTGCTACACCCGGTAAAGCAGTAGGCTGCACAGTCACACTGCACAGGGGGGCGGACGAAATGGAGTATACTGAGGCAGTTGACGCCGCAGAAGTGGTGGTGATAGTAGTCGTGACGGTCGACAACATCGATGCCGTGCAGACAGTCAACGCCAAAACCTGTTGCGCAGCCCGAAAATGGGCAGCATAATCCATTGCCCGTGGGGCAAGCGACTGGGACAAGCGGGGATCGGAATCCGCTCTAGAAGGTATTGTAGCTAGCGATCTAGGATCATAAGGCTGAGAGCCTTCGTCCGAGCGAACCGGAACAATGGATGTTTCCTCCCCAGCGGCAAGGAACTCAGACGAACCACTGGGGGCAATGGCCTTCGAATCACTCTTAGGACGACGCGATTTCTTCTTTAGAGGCACTAACTGAAATGAATGGAGACGGGAGTCACGTGACTTCTTGACATCCCGTCTCACTGCGTCGCGCGCACTGGAGGAGAATTGGCCAGCGTCGTCAGCTTGCAAGGGCCGAAAATGTTTCTTGGTTACAACAGCCTTAACACCCTCCTTGGTGTAGGCGGGACGGGAACGGCGATCGTAATCACGAGCTGACTCGTCAGAGGAACGGGACGAACCGGAGACCGAAAGCATATGAATAATGCGTTCTACTGAGCTAGCCCGCACTTCGGCACGCCCATCACTGGAAGGACGGTCTGACGCGCCACTGACTTCGTAATCAGGAACTTCACCTTCCTCAGTCGACATGTCAGCCATTATTGGTTGTCATGGGAGCGAGAAGGAATGACATGCGCGCTTGAACCGCGTTAGACCAAGGGCAAAATGAGAAACGCGGGCCGTGCGCATCACGTCCCGCACCGCGAACAACGACCCAACTTGACTGAAAAGTATCTAACACACACGAGCGTGGAAACAGGCGCAACCGCAAAGAATTGCAGGTGCCCAAAATATTTGTCATGAAAGAGTCCTTAATGGTTAACAAGAACCGAACTACCACATGGTCACAAAGGTGTGCCGAGGAAATGTCCGCTCGGCACACCGAAGTCCCAAAATACGCACAAAATGGCGTAATTCGACAAAGTCTATTCGCACACGATGCACACACCATACATTAAATGGCGCTGATAGTAAAGTCCGTCGAGGAGGAATCCACTCGGCCTACACCTGACCACACGTAGGCAGCAGATAGGCCACTAGGGCCCTACCTTACCTCCGACGGACAGGACAAGTCGCAGAGCACGTCCGAGCGACCTGCAAACCAACGAGAAAGTGGCGATGCCGCCGCCTGCACTATAAGTAGATATGCGAACTGCTGCATTCAAACGCACAGGATCTACGCATGATATTACACTATTGATACACCATTGATATATTGAATTAATAATGTTTTGCTGAAATACCACAAGCAGTCGAAAATTCCCGCGGGTCCGCATCTAAATGACAATGAGGGCCGCATACACTCCTTTTCAAAGGGGCCTAAGTCTCCCAATTTGAGGGGATCCCTAATAAACAATATCAAATTCCTCAAGGTCACATCCAGCCATCAGGAAGCATTGCGACTGCGATGTAAAACACCACGAACAAGTTTCGCGAGTGTTCTGTTACCTAAAAATTTTAAGGCGTGAATGAAGGGTTTTCTCACCTGAAAAAAATATATTTGCATTTTAATACTAAACAGTTTTTTTTATAAATTAGAATTGACTCCAGTCAGTTCGTTAGCTGCTACCCTGAGAAAGCACTCTCCATACGCAGTTTTGTAAGACGTTATTTTATAACGTCTTACAGTTGCGCCTGCTGGCAAACAACATTTAAGAAATATTATTGTGTGTTTTGAGATTTGCCAATTGCAAAACTTTTTTTAAAGTCCACTGACTGAAGTAAAGCCCATGTCCTACGATGGGAGATTCCATGCAAGCTTGCATGTCCGTTTGTATGCACTCTAAAAACGCTTTCTTTGCTGTAACACATGATTCGTTGCTGCAAAGAAATTAGTTTCAATTCGAACCACTGGAAGGGAACGCTTGCCACAAATATTATATTTGTTGATTTATATAACAATGAATATGATAATTTTGCATTGACGTTGCAACAGTTCAGCATACGTCTTTGTGGTAATGTAAAGTTTCCATGCTAGCTTGCGTGCCGGTTTATAAGGATGGTTCAATGGAAGTTTTGTTTGGTTATCTGCTGGCCAATTTCGTGGATGATTTCGTAATTGGTCGTGAGCAATTTTCTCGGGAATCACTTAAACGATTTTTAGAAATTTGGAAATTTGGAAAGGGCTTATTAATGTTTCCCGGTGTTAAGCCTGAAAGCTTGTCAGGGAACGGCTCACAAACTAACTTATCACATAACTCAAACTAACACCCTTGTCCTATCTAGGTTTCGAACCCAGCAATTCCCGCACCGCTAACTGGTGGCGCTCCAACCGACTATGTCATGTGAAGAAGGAGAGGGCAGGTTTCAACCGATTTAAAACCAAGTATCGCGTAAACATTAAATTTTGAAATTGATATTGCTGTTAGTCAGCCATTTTGGAAGATACTACGAAATTAATAAATAAAGATTTTACATTATTTGTAGAAAACTATCAAAACAATTATCGCCTAATTTGACATGTAAGAAATACTATGACAGGCTATGTAAACGTAAGTGATTCAACTTTATTAGGTAATTATTTTCAAAATTATATCCATACAAATATTTTAGGTTTATTTGGTCGATCTGCTATATCATTTAATCTATTTCCAACAAAATACATATGCCGAATTTATTTTACAAGCATCGTATATGCCAACAAACAACCAATTTTATCAGCAATTTTGTAAGTCAGGCACTTATTTTCAAAATAGTGGAAATTCAGTTATTATAGCTTAAAATGCTATATCGTCGAGACTATGTAATCAATTCCAACATAAAATTGTATGATGGCAGTAGATATTACAACTATCAACTCTATCAACATGGAGTATATTTTGTAAGCCATTTTGTAAGATAACACAATACGAATAAATAAAGTATTTATGTAATATCTTAAGAATCAATTGACCGATTCATACCAAACTTATAAAACAAGTATAACGGCGGAAGATGATATAAAATTGTATTTTTTAAAGCATGTCCGACTCTTATTTTCGAAATGGTGGCCATAGCTTAGTATTCTTTATCGTCAAGACCATGTAATCAATTATAACTTAATTTTGTAGGCTGTTAATATATATTACAACTATCAAATGTGTTCACACGGGGCATCTTTTGTCCTCCGTAATGCAAGATATGTCATAGGAAAAAAAAATCTTTTTTTGTTATATCTCGGGAAACAATTGACAGATTCCTATCGAATTTAGCAAACCATTTTCACTGCAGCATGTGGTGTAAACTGCTATGATTTAAGTATGCCAGGGACATATTTTGNATCAAATGTGTTCACACGGGGCATCTTTTGTCCTCCGTAATGCAAGATATGTCATAGGAAAAAAAAATCTTTTTTTGTTATATCTCGGGAAACAATTGACAGATTCCTATCGAATTTAGCAAACCATTTTCACTGCAGCATGTGGTGTAAACTGCTATGATTTAAGTATGCCAGGGACATATTTTGAAAATGGTGGCTATAAAATTATTTTAGCTCAATATCTTTTCTTAACAAAACAAAGTCCAAATTAACTTTGTATGCTGGCAGTATCAATTACAACCATCATATTTGTCTATACAGAGCCTCATTTCTATGCCATTTTGTAAGTTAGCCCCATAATAAAAAATTAAGTTTTTATATCACATCTCGGGAAACAATAAACCCATTCTTACCAAATTTGGCGAACGAGCTGTATTGTCATGGGCAGTATAACTATATGTATTTTTAAGAGTGACAGACACTTGTTTTCAGAATGGTGACTGTAAAATCATTTTAGCTTAGTGTGTTATATCTACAAAACTATTTTGTAATTTTTATGTTAACTTAGTATACTGGCAGTATACCACGATCAAGTGTTCTAATACATAACTCATTTGTCATATGTTTATGAAGATCGCCACATGAAAAATATGGAAGTTTCATGCAATACCTGAGGAAGCAATGTACTGATTTTCACCTAATTTATTCATACAAGTAGTGCTATGGTACGCCACATAAACGTACGTGTTTTAAGTGGCTCAGTCACTTATTTCCAAAATGACGGTAATTTAATATTTCAGGTTAGTAAACCCTGTCATTCGAAACATCAGATTCATTAAATTCGAAGTTGATGCTAGAATACGACCTCCTTAATGTAGTTAATCGCACACTAGGTTTTAGTATGAGGTTTCTTGGGCTTGAGTCCCGGGTAAGGCACGTGTGTATTTGTAATTCTACCACTAGTGTTGAATATGTTTCTGGTTTCATTTCTAATGATTTTGCTATCAACAAGACAAGTCCTACCAACCCACTTAGCTTTTAAGAAATTAATTAAAAATTAATAGTAACCATGTTGAAGAAAGCAGTGTAATTAGTTATATCAGTAACTTTTTGTATTTATTATTTTTTTTTAATTTCCTGACAAGTTTACAAATTAGCAAGGTGGCCTCAAATGTATTCGATGTGTGAGCCAAAACATTTGTAAATCAATAAGGTGGCTGAAAGGCTTTGAGTCAAGTACAGAAGATCAGGAGGGACAGAGTGGTCATGATTGTTTAAATTGACCCCAACCACAATTTTTAATTTACATGACCTTGATCTTGTCCTCAGGTCATATTTAAATAACTTATCCAAAAATAAAAAATAAAAATAATTTTTAAAAATTAAAATTTAGAAATATTTTAGGATATAAAAAATTATTAAAATATTATTTAAACCCTAAAATTGGGAAATTTAATAAGTTTTATTCAGAAAAATTAAATATTTGGAAACATTTTGGAAAATCTTTTTCAGGAACTTTTACGTAGGACGTCCCAGGTTCTATTATCNTTGTGTTAACGAAACTATTTCCTTGCTAGTTCAAGTACAGCACGCATCAAAAAATGTCTTATTTGAAACACAAGACATTCTAAATTAAGGCTCCCGCCTGCCTAGAGCTGTTTTCAGCGTTTAAGGCCGAGAAGCGAGGGAGCGATAAGGACGACACTGCCACACGCATCAAGTGCGCTATCGCCGCTAAGCGCATAGCTCTCAACTAATGTTCAGTGTTCTAATCGTACTGCGTGTACATATGGGACTTTCAGCGGTGACGCAAATATTTTATTGGCGGAAAGTCTGTAAGAAGGTTCAATGTAGGACCTTCGAGTAGTTTTGTATGTATCTGATGCGTATCTTAGCCCGCGTAACTACGATCTTATTCCCAAAGTGAAGAGGCCATTGCGTGGTAAACGCTCTGCCAACAAACAAGACATCGTCACAGCATTTCGAAGAGAGGTGGCGCTCATTGAGGGATCTCATGCAGCCGATGGTATTTCCCGTCTGCCTCATCGCTGGCAACGAACCGTGGACAACCTTGAGACTACTTTGAAGGATCTTACAGCTAGTACACGTACGATAAGTAACCGTTCATATCAGTGTATACTGGTTGTACCAGAATATATCAATTAAACGGTGATTTCAAGCAGCCATGTTTGTCTTTGTTCCTTGCCGGACATTCCTGCATCCATACCCCATGTAGTGTCACCTTTAAAACTTACGTGTCGTACACTTTCAACTGTACGTAGTACATTTCCTGTGTTGGATCATTTTCTAGAGAAAATATACTTATGAATCAGCCCTCGTATTAAATTAACACTATTTTTTTTNTTCCTGTGTTGGATCATTTTCTAGAGAAAATATACTTATGAATCAGCCCTCGTATTAAATTAACACTATTTTTTTTTGTGTCAGATTACTTTAATTAGCTATTTATGGTAATTGATGTAATATTTGCCCTATGTCAAGTTGCTTGCGATTTAGTGAAGGCGATATCCAAATACCATTTATACTGCACATACCATGTGGAAGTATTTTGAAGTGGGCAATACAATTTTGACTACACTTTGGCTACATATTTGGTAGTTGTTCTCACNTCCTGTGTTGGATCATTTTCTAGAGAAAATATACTTATGAATCAGCCCTCGTATTAAATTAACACTATTTTTTTTGTGTCAGATTACTTTAATTAGCTATTTATGGTAATTGATGTAATATTTGCCCTATGTCAAGTTGCTTGCGATTTAGTGAAGGCGATATCCAAATACCATTTATACTGCACAAACCATGTGGAAGTATTTTGAAGTGGGCAATACAATTTTGACTACACTTTGGCTACATATTTGGTAGTTGTTCTCACAGCAAATTGCGTACTATACCAAACTTTAGAGTCACAACACATTTTTAAATTTCATTATATTGTTATGATTTGTATGGACAAATTTTGCTTATTCTACTGTTAATTTCTCTATTAATGGGCCGTGTTCATCTAATTATAATGTTAGGGTTCTGGCCTTCCGTGAAGAGTAAGTGAGTGAAGATGCTTGGGCGGCAATTAACAGCGAAGTCTTGAGAGCCGATGAGGGTTATTGAGGTGAGTATAGATCAGCACCGGAATGAAAAGGCGGGGGAAACGGGAGATCTTCGAGAAAATCCGTCGACCAGCGCCATAGTCAGCCACGATTTACACATGCGAAAATCCAGAAGTGACACCGTTGGGAATTGAACCTGGTTCGCCTAGGTAGGTGGCGAATTGTCTAACCACATCACCACCACTGCCCCTCGACGTAGTAAAGTGTGTTTCAAGTTTGTTGCAGATCAATACCCTGCCACGCATGAACTTCTCCGAGATGAAGGCAGGCTCGCTGAGAGAAAGATTTAGTAGCAGGTAGAGTAAAGTTCGAATGAGAATATAATCTTCGTGCAGTTTAAAGGGTGGGGTGGTAGGGGTGGCAGTCTAGGGGAGGTTCACTTCCGAGCGCCTGCCGCTGGAGGAGGGAAACCACGTGACAGTGCGGGCACTGTACATACCAAACTGCTAGCATCGCTCTCTACTACAGCGCTGTTATGGTCCATACGGTATAAGAAGGCCACTTTCTGACATTCAGTGAGTGACAATTTGAGATATACGAAACAAACAAAGTGCCATTTACAAAATCCTGTATCAGCTGATGCACGAACGATCAAAAGTTAAAATTACGTTGTCTATTCTGCGTGCACTGCTGATGCACATCAGAAAAGCAGAAAATACGTGGAAAAGAAAGAGTTCTTACATTTATTAATACATTTTATTTTACATGTTCACAAAACCATGGTTGTTAGTGTTAAAAACTACTAAACTTCGTGATAATGTAGTCATGTATAGGTGTTCAAAATGAAATGTACAATAGAACGATACGACTCGGAAAAGTTTTCCGAAGTTGTGCTAACTTCAGAAAGTTTTTCACGTCGTATCATCCCTCTCCAACCTCGCTTTCAACACGTCCTTAATATTAATTACAAAATCATACAGAAATATTGCATATTATTGTTGAATTATTTTTTCAAATAATTTGATGAAACGACCCGAATTTGAAAGATATTTCCAGCCCGTAATATATGAGCTATCAACTTTAAAAATGGCGCTATCTGTTGACCAAAAAAAGGGTTGCTCAAACTTCTCCGTGACGTGCTGTGCGCGCCATCTGTCAGATAATTTGCGAGGTATTAGCAGCCAGAAATGAACCGCTTTCCTGCGAGATATATAACGAATTTACAAAGAGATGCATACCAATAGTTATATTTTTCCCGAACTCTGTATAGTTTTTAAAGTGACATATATTTCATGTACAACGATTTGGAGTACAAGTAATTTAAATTCTTCTGGTAATCGTAAATTATACGACATATTGTTCTCTCGAAACCCATCTCCTTGTTTCCGTAGAAAGTGAGACACGCGTGAATAGTTTTTAAGCAATTGTAACGTTATTCCACATCACATATTTCCAACTCGAATATATTAGATATAACGTCCGAACTGTGATAATAGATACAACAGACCGTCTCGCAAATGTTAACCTAAATTCATTATCTCGCACAAATTAAAAAAGNGAACTGTGATAATAGATACAACAGACCGTCTCGCAAATGTTAACCTAAATTCATTATCTCGCACAAATTAAAAAAGAGTTAGCAAATATTTAATTATTTCCAACATATTATATTTTTACTTTTATAACGTACTTATTTTTTTGACAGATGCCAGTCTTAAAATATCTTAAAATTTGTTTAGCATTACAGTACAATAAGAAGTGGATAAGCTGACAGCGTGTTGATAAAAATACAGCCCCGACTTGACGGACCATCTGATGGCGGAAGGATACGTAGTCAGGTGTAAACAGTGGCGCTACTTTTGCCGAGCTGTCAAAAAGTGGCCTTGTTATATGGTACAGAATATAATTACCGCGCTGCGTGACTGATTTTTTTTCGATAGGTAATATGCACGTGCTGAGTGGCTGCCGTCTGACCGCTCTCGGATGCCGTCACCACTGAACTGAACAATCCCACCCCTTCGTGCAATGGCAATTCTTAGGGAATGTTCTGTTGTTTATTAACTGTTTTGGTTGTTTGCATTTTGACGTGACATTTGTGTTCTCAACAGTTTAATTTATTTTTATTTATTTGCAGCAGGCTTATTGTGTAAATTGTTTACGTTTATTAATTTAATTACTTTCAGTTATGTATGCAAAATAAGTATTTATTTGATTANTGCCGTCTGACTGCTCTCGGATGCCGTCGCCACTGAACTGAACAATCCCACCCCTTCGTGCAATGGCAATTCTTAGGGAATGTTCTGTTGTTTATTAACTGTTTTGGTTGTTTGCATTTTGACGTGACATTTGTGTTCTCAACAGTTTAATTTATTTTTATTTATTTGCAGCAGGTTTATTGTGTAAATTGTTTACGTTTATTAATTTAATTACTTTCAGTTATGTATGCAAAATAAGTATTTATTTGATTAAACTAATTTAAATTGGTTTCGGAAATGACTCTTTCACTTATGTTAATATTTATTTTTTCTTTGTCTATGTATTCGATAGTTTTATAATGATTTCTGTGGACGATGATTCAAAATTCTGCGTAATGTATTGTAATAATGTAGGTCATTATTATCATCGAACATTTTAGTGTATGTAATTTCTATTTCCTTATTTGTCCTTGTCGTTTGGATTGGGTCTTTTTACAATTGCGGTTCATCGTAAGGCAGGGCGGTGTCGAAATTAATTTTATTTGACCGCATCATTGTAAGTATAAAATTGTTTTGTAGCCAAATTATAATTTTTATGTTATTTTGGCCAGGAAATGTAAAGAAGAGTCCCTCGAGCCAAGTTTTCTTCTAAATTGACGATCTTAAAATTGGATTGTAACATCAAGACGCCGATATCGTCAAGAATCTCTACCACGTTATTTTACTTTTGCCAACTTCACAATGTTTGAATATGTGTGACAACTAAATTTATTGGCTAAAGAGAGTTTCCTGCAAGTAATTTTTGTCAATTTTAAGAATATTTTTATTTTAATGGTAATGTGTCATTTACGCCCAGTAGCCCATCCAAGTACATGCTTTATTATGGCCGGCACAACACTGAGGCGACAAAAGTCATGTGATACCTCCTAATATAGTGTCAGACCTCCTTTTGCCCGGCGAAGTGCAGCAACTCGACGTGGCATGGACTCAACAAGTCGTTGGAAGTCCCCGGCAGAAATATTGAGCCATGCTGCCTCTATAGACGTCCATAATTGCGAAAGTGTTGCCGGTGCAGGAGTTTGTGCACGAACTGACTTCTCGATTATCTCCCATAAATGTTCAATGAGATTCACGTCGGGCTATATATGTAGCCAAATCATTCGCTGGAATTATCCAGAATGTTCTTCAAATCAATCGCGAACAGTAGTGGCTCGGTGACATGGCGTATTGTCATCCATATAAAGTTCATCGTTGTTTGGGTAAATGAAGTCCATGAGTGTCTGCAAGTGGTCTCCAAGTAGCTGAACATAACCCTTTCCAGTCAATTATCGATTTAGTTGGACCAGAGGACCAAGACCATTCCATGGAAAAACAGCCCACACCATTATGGAGCTACCACCAGCTTGCACAGTTCCTTGTTGAAATCTCGAGATATGGATTCGTGGGATCTGCGCCACACTCGAACCCTACCATCAGCTCTTATACCAACTGAAATCGGGACTCATCTGACCAAACCACGGTTTTCCAGTCGTCTAGGGTTCAACCGATATGGCCACGAGCCCAGGAGAGGCGCTGCAGGCGATGTCGTGCTGTTAGTAAAAGCACTCGAGTCGATCTTCTGCTGGCATACCCCAATACAGCGAAAGTTCGCCGCATCGTCCTAACGGACACGTCCGTCGTACGTCCCACATTGATTCCTGCGGTTATTTCACGCATTGTTGCTTGTCTGTTAACACTGACCATTCTGCACACACGTCGTTGGTCTCGGTCATTAAGAGCAGGCGGTCGGCCACTGCGTTGTCCATGGTGAGAGGTTATGCCTGAAATTACGTATTCTCGGCATACTCTTGACACTGTGGATCTCGGAATGTTGAATTCCCAAACCATTTCAAATGGAATGTCTCATGCGTCTTGCTCCAACTACCATTCCTTGTTCAAAGTCTGTTAATTCCCGTCGTGCGGCCATAATAACGTCAGAAACCTTTTCACATAAATCACTTGACTACAAATGAAAGCCCAGCCAATACACTGCCCATTTATACATTTTGTACTCAATACTACCGCCATCTGTATATTTTAATATTGCTATCCCATGACTTTTGTCACGTCAATGTAAAATCAAAAGAGACATAAGGATTTGGGAAGTGAAGATTTGATTTTTTTGTTATTTTAATTAATTATGTAGGTTTTAAGTTATATGTTTGTCACAAATTAACTATTAAAAATATTTTCAGTTCATAATAGGCATACGTAAAATTTTTCAAATTACCAATTCAAACCTAGAATTAGTTATTATCAGAATCGTCAGCACATNGCCATAATAACGTCAGAAACCTTTTCACATAAATCACTTGACTACAAATGAAAGCCCAGCCAATACACTGCCCATTTATACATTTTGTACTCAATACTACCGCCATCTGTATATTTTAATATTGCTATCCCATGACTTTTGTCACGTCAATGTAAAATAAAAGAGACATAAGGATTTGGGAAGTGAAGATTTGATTTTTTTGTTATTTTAATTAATTATGTAGGTTTTAAGTTATATGTTTGTCACAAATTAACTATTAAAAATATTTTCAGTTCATAATAGGCATACATAAAATTTTTCAAATTACCAATTCAAACCTAGAATTAGTTATTATCAGAATCGTCAGCACCTACCATAAAACAGTTATCATCATTAAAGTTAATTTGTTTTAACTAATACTATTTGTTTTATTTAGTACTGTGTTGCTGGTTTTTATGTCCTAAGTATGTGATATTTTACAACGCTTTATAGTAGGCCTACACTTAGCAGTCCACGAAAAGGGTTATGTCATGCTTTACTCCTAATTCACAAGTCCATGTCTAGTTACTAACATTTGACTTACCACTCATAGATGTAGTCTTGAGTTGTATTTGTTCTATGATAATATGACTAAGGTTAGGGAAGAGTTGATCCTGGACAATTTGACATTCTACCTTTAGAGAACGTGTCTTTTGTGGGTGCCATTTCGCAGTGTCTTGTTTTACCTTGTGCCAGTGTATTGTCTTTGTGCATTGTGAATCAAGTGTTTTAAGGGTTTATGTTCCATGCTAGTGTCCTGTTGTTTTGTGCTAGTGTTATGTGTTGTGATATATGTTAGTTCTCAACGATAGAGTTCAGGAATACTTCCTTACACAGTAACATACGTAACCCATATTGGCAATCTTGGTTATGTGTTCTCCCAACTGGATATAAAGTGCCACCATTGTGTAGATGCGTTTCTCTCTCTCTCTCTCTCTCTCTCTCTCTCTCTCTCTCTCTCTCTCTCTCCCTCCCTGTTTCACTATTTGTCTGAGTGTTTTATTAGCAACAAAATTATTATTATTTCATTTCATCATTTAATTTAATCATTTTTAATGTTTCTTTTTTAATTTCAGTTTTTAAANACAAAATTATTATTATTTCATTTCATCATTTAATTTAATCATTTTTAATGTTTCTTTTTTAATTTCAGTTTTTAAACAATGAATTTTTCCAACACTTTTTGGTCTTCTGCGCATTATCTTCACATTTGGATTTCACTATACGAATTAAATTTCCTTGAAAAGTACTTGTTNACAAAATTATTATTATTTCATTTCATCATTTAATTTAATCATTTTTAATGTTTCTTTTTTAATTTCAGTTTTTAAGGAATTGACTTTTCCGACGCTTTTTGGTCTTCTGCGCATTATCTTCACATTTGGATTTCACTATACGAATTAAATTTCCTTGAAAAGTACTTGTTTGCAATGAACAATAATTTGTTCCCTCAATTAACCTGCTGATGTTCCAGACAACTTAATTCGTCCCTTTGAACCAAGTAAATCATGTAGAGGATGTTCACGGTTAAATGAGCACTTCCGGAAGCTCTCTGCTTAGGATATACTTTTCCTCTTGTTGTGTATAATTTCGCTATATTCGTTACGTAATTCTCTATGTCATGTCTGGCTTAGATATATTTGTCAGGTCATACATTTTTATTACGAATATTTGTAATAAAAACCGAATTTGGAATGGACACTACCACATTAAGAGCCACCCAAACCTCTTCACTCCACCAAGACGTAAATTGAATTTATTTTGTACTACAACATTTAACTTCGGGTACTTCACACGTCAATGCAGCAAGTTTTCACGCCAAGACAACGGTAACTTACATGTTTCATGAATTCACATGCAGGATACGTTGAAATTGGAGTGCTGCTATGGCATGTTCATATTTTCTGTACATAAGGTTTGTGTTTTAGCTACGTGCGTTTTTGCATTTTGTATTTAGATGGATGCGAACTTTTCTGTTTCTGTTTGATTAGGCAGATTCAATGTGATGGATAATGACTTGTGGACGTGCTCCTGAAAATGTTTAAAGTCTAATTTTGAAAAATTCTTAATACTATTAATATGTTAATGTTTGCATAAAAAAAAATTAGAATATTATAGCTAGGTATTTATACTAACATTGTAAATTTATAAGCTCTTACACATAAAAAATAAAAGTGAAGTTATTTATTAACAATACAACGTATAGTAGATCTAAAATATTGGCACCAAAATATTGTGAGAACTGTATACTAACATGTCTTTTATAAAATTCTATAATTTTCTCAGACGTGTACCGTACTTCTAATTGAACTTCCAAGGAACTCCCAATGTTCACACCCCTGGTTGACATCTGTTTCATCTGAGGGAGAAGGTATTTCATTGTCAATTTAAGTATCGATAGCACTGGACCTCCGACATTTTCCGTGTTATACAATACAATAAGAAACAGAAAACAAAATACTCTGCCTCCTGTGAGGATCGAACTCACGACCCCTGGTTTACAAGACCAGTGCTCTGCCACTGAGCTAAAAAGCCTCACGAAAAAAAAATTTCCAAGTATAATTCTACTGCATATTTTGCTATCAGTTTGAACTATCGTTTGCACATGTGGCGTTGTTTACTCACATTACGTTATGGCGTATAATAAAGTAACACATGTGACACGTGCGGAAACTGTCGTCTGCCTAATTCTGCGTAACTCGTGTTAAAGATATTCCACATTTAATGTAATTATAATTATCCATTAAAACAACTTTCTGACTTTCATATATTTCATTGTGAATAATACGAAAGGAAGACGATCTTGCGTCGTTGGGAACAGTTTCGTAAACAGTTGTCCAGATTTGCAAGTGCTAACAAAAACCGAGTCACCATAAAGATTTTTGCTTTAATTTTGGTAATTAAATAGCTAAACGTTTTTAATGTTGTTATTGTAAAATCTTTGTTAGTTATATTATTTTTAATTTCACCACGTAGTAATATTTGCTGTATTATTTAATTAATATGTGTATTAATATATAAAAATACAATATACATATGAGAAGAATTATAATACATTGTAAACATTAAACTTTATTACATGCTGTGCAATATGGTTTATTTTTTACAGTGAAACGAGTAAACCAGTTTTATTAATTGCAATTTCTTTGTAAGAACACATTGTCGCAAAAATTCAAAATTTATCGTATCTGTATAATATCAGTTCCGTAAATACATTCTTAAAGTAAGGGCGTATATATATGTGTGTGTCCACATACGGAA
>NQII01003577.1:144751-174753 GCA_002778355.1 Clitarchus hookeri
TTCGCACTTGGTGTAGAACTACTTATCTGACACTGCAGCGCTGAATTCCCTCGGCTGGCGGCTTGGAACTGCTCTCGAACTTGGTGGGCGTCTCGGCGCCTGGCTTCGAAGTTCCTTCTTCCCGGGTCCAACGCAGGGCTCTGCGTTTGACGAAGTCTGACTGACTTTTCTCGGATGCTTCCCACCGCATGTCCCACTTGACCGCCTCCGACTGAGGTCGACATCGTGATGAATTCTCGATCTTCGACTGACTCCGACTGACTGACTGCTCGATCCGCGACTCACTGACTCAACGTCTCTCCACTGACTGCCCCATTGCTCCCCCCTTCATGTGGTTTTGTAGCGTCCATCACTATATTCAACTTGCCCCATCTCTGCACGTGTCCGGAGTCCCTGGGTCATAAAACACGTGGCCGCTGCTTGTGTGGTCCGCAGCCGGCGTAGCGTTGTCCCTTGATTCTGGCCTGGAAGTTTATTGTCCCGTTCTGCACGCACGTCCACTAAAAGCTCTCATGGTTTATNATTGTCCCGTTCTGTACGCAAGTCCGCTAAAAGCTCTCATGGTTGATTGCGGTATAAGCCCGGGACAGGCGCAGCTGGTGGTGGGATCTCGGTGTCCCTTGGGCAGCTGCAAAATGTAGCTATGTTCGCGCCCTGGTGCCTTCCGTTGTCTCCGGATGTCGTCTGCATGTGCAGGAACAGTTGCACGTGGAGAAACCTTTGGTAGGGTGCCTTTGAAGCTGCGAGGCTCCTGGTGTCCCTCCCCTGGCACGTCCACAAAACCCTTAATCCTTATTGCGGTCATCCAGCTGCGAGGTCCGCCAGAGCGTGTGTTCTGACGAATAAAATATAGGGACGCAGAATGCGTCAAAGTATTTATGTAAAATCTTGAGAATTAATTGACAGATTCATACGAAACTTATAAAACAAGTATAGCAGCGGAATATAATTTAAAAAGGTATTTTTTAAGCATGTTAGGCACTAATTTTCGAAATGGTGGCCATAGCTGGGTATTCTTTATCGTTAATACCATGTTATCAATTCCAACTTAATTTTGTATGCTGGAAATATATTATACAACTATCAAATGTGTCTACACGGGGCATCATTTGTCCTCCATAATGCAAGATATGTCACAGGAAAAAAAAGGTTTTTTTTTTCGTTATATCTCGGGAAACAATGAACAGATTCCTATCGAATTTAGCAAACCATTTTCACTGCAGCATGTGGTGTAAACTGCTATGATTTAAGTATGCCAGGGACTTATTTTGAAAATGATGGATATAAAAATATTTTAGCTCAATATCTTTTCTTAACAAAACAAAGTCCAACATAACTTTGTGTTCTGGCAGTATGAATAACAACCATCAAATTTGTCTATACAGAGCCTCATTTCTCTGTCATTTTGTAAGTTGGCCCCATAATAAAAAATTAAGTTGTTATGTCCCATCTCGGGAAACAATAAACCCATTCTTACCTAATTTGGCGAAGGAGCTGTATTGTCATGGGCAGTATAACTAGACGTATATTAAAGAGTGACAGACACTTGTTTTCAGAATGGTGACTGTAAAATCATTTTAGCTTAATGTGTTATATCTACAAAACTATTTTGTAATTTTTATGTTAATTTTGTATACTGGCAGTATACCATGATCAAGTCTTCTAATACATAACTCTTTTGTCATACTTTTATGAATATCGCCACATGAAAAATATGGAAGTTTCATGCAATATCTCTGGAAGCAATGAACTGATTTTCACCTAATTTATTCATACATGTAGTGCTATGGTACGCCACATAAACTTACGTGATTTAAGTGGCTCAATCACATATTTCCAAAATGATTGTAATTTTAATATTCAAGGTTAGTTAACCCTGTCATTCGAAACATCAGATTGATTAAATTAGAAGTTGATGCTTGAATACGACCTCCTTAATGTAGTTAATCGCACACTAGGTTTAAGTACGAAGTTCCTTGGGATTGAGTCCCGCCGGGTAAGGGACGTGTGTATTTTTAATTGTACCACTACTGTAATATGTTTCTGGTTTAATTTCTAATGATTTTGCTATCAACGAGACAAGTCCTACCAACCCACTTAGCTTTTAAGAAATTAATTAAAAATTAATAGTAACCATGCTGAAGAAAGTGGGTTTCATTGGTTAAATCAGTAACTTTTTTTTTTAAATTTCCTGACACGTTCACAAGCTAGCAAGGTGGCCTCAAATGAATTCGATGCGTGAACCAAAACATTTGTAAATCAGCAAGGTGGACTAAAGGCTTCGAGTCAAGTCCAGACGATCAGGAGGGACAGTGTGTTATGTTTGTTTAAATTGACATCGATCACCACTTTAAATTTGCATGACCTTGATCTTCTCCTCAAGTCATATTTAAATTACAAATCCAAAAAAAAAATTACATTTTTAAAAATTAAAATTAAAAATGGTTTAGGACATAAAAAATTATTAAAATATTATTTAACCCTAAAAATGGGAGATTTAATACGTTTTTAAAAAGTGAAATTAAAATATTTGAAAACATTTTGTAAAAAAATTGGAAAATCTTTTTCAGGAACTTTTAAGTAGGACGTCCTAGGTTAAATTATCGATAAAGATGGCGCAGCACATCAACTTCCAGCATGGCGACCAGCAAACGACTACGCACCTTCACTAAATTCATTGGTGGTTATTCGGCTTCCCACTAACTATCCTCCACCACCGGCTTATTAGCTTTACTTCACAGCGACTCAATGATTCCTCCAACCCTCTCAAAACACTACAACCATTTACCCACTATGGCTCGACCCCCAACACTACCACTAGACTGTGCTAGTTACTTCATGATGACGTCACACTGGTCGCTCGTGATTGGCTTTTGGCCAGATGACATTTCGACATCTGCTGATAAATAATATGAGCTAAAGTCGCGCCACGTCATTGTTCTTCGTCTGATGCGAGAGTTGACATATTTCTCTCTCTCTCTCTCTCTCTCTCTCTCTCTCTCTCTCTCTCTCTCTCTCTCTCTCTCATTCGTGATGTTTTTAGCATTCACTCATGTAAGTTAGTTAACCTTTCCTTGTCCATTATGGTGGACANACATGTTGCACAGGAAGCTTATAACTTATATTTGACCAGTACTGTACTCTGCGCGGCTAAGTGCCCAAATATATTCCCTGTTGGTAACTGATTCCTAAACCGTGCTACACCTCCACGTTGTGATTGGTTCAATTTACTGTCACCAAATACAGAGCCTACGACGTATTAGTTTTGTTAACGAAACTATTTCCTTGCTCGTTCAAGTACAGTACGCATCAAAAAATGTCTTATTTAAAATACAAGAAATTCTAAATTAAGGCTCCCGCCTACCTAGAGCTTTTTTTCAGCGTTTTAGGCCGAGAAGCGAGGGAGCGATAAGGACAATACTACCAAAGGCATCAAGTGCGACATCGCCGCTAAGCGTAAAGCTCTCAACTAGTGTTCAGTGTTCTAATCGTACTGCGTGTAAACATGGGACTTTCAGCGGTGAAAAGTCTGAAGGAAGGTTCAATGTCGGGCCCTCGAGTAGTTTTGTACGTATCTGACGCGTATCTTAGTCCGCGTGACTCGAATCTTATTCCCAAAGTGAGAGGACCATTGCGTGGTAAACGCTCTGCCAACAAACAAGATATCGTCACAGCATTTCGAAGAGAGGTGGCGAACATTGACTGATCTCATGCAGCCGATGGTATTTCCCGTCTGCCTCATCGCTGGCAACGAACCGTGGACAACCTTGAGACTACTTTGAAGGATCTTACAGCTAGTACACGTACGATAAGTAACCGTTCAAATCAGTGTATACTGGTTGTACCAGAATATATCAATTAAACGGTGATTTCAAGCAGCCATGTTTGTCTTTGTTCCTTGCCGGACATTCCTGCATCCATACCCCATGTAGTGTCACCTTTAAAACTTACGTGTCGTACACTTTCAACTGTACGTAGTACATTTCCTGTGTTGGTTCATTTTCTAGAGAAAATATACTTCTGAATCAGCCCTCGCATTAAATTAACACTAATGGTTTTTAATGCCAGATTACATTATTTAGCTTTTTATGATAATTGATGTAATATTTGCCCTATGTCAAGTTGCGTGCGTTTTAGTGAAGGCGATACCCAAATACCATTTATACTGCACAAACCATGTGTAAGTTTTTTGAAGTGGGCAATACAATTTTGACTACACTTTGGCTACATATTTGGTAGTTGTTCTCACAGCAAATTGCGTACTATACCAAACTTTAGAGTCACAACACATTTTTAACAACGATTACATAGTAAGCACATGTATGGACAAATTTTGCTTATTTTACTGTTAATTCCTTTATTAATGGGCCATGTTCATCGAATTATAATGTTAGGGTTCTGGCCTTCCGTGAAGAGCAAGTGAGTGAAGATGCTTGGGCGGCAATTAACAGCGAAGTTTTGAGAGCCGATGAGGGTGATTTAGGTGAGTATAGAGCAGCACCGGAATGAAAAGGCGGGGGAAACGGGAGATCTTCGAGAAAATCCGTAGACCAGCGCCATAGTCAGCCACGATTTATACATGCGAAAATCCGGAAGTGACACCGTCGGGAATTGAACCTGGTTCGCCTAGGTAGGAGGCGAATAGTCTAACCACATCACCACCACGGCTCCTCGTCGTAGTAAAGTGTGTTTCAAGTTTGTTGCAGATCAATACCCCGCCGCGCAAGAACTTCTTCGAGATGAAGGCAGGCTCGCTAAGAGAAAGATTTAGTTGCAGGTAGAATAAAGTTAAAATGAGAATATAAACTTATTGTAGTTTTAAGGGAGGGATAGTAGGGGAGGTCACTTCCGAGCGCCTGCCGCTGGAGGAGGGAAACCACGTGACAGTGCGGGCACTGTACATACCAAACTGCTAGCATCGCTCTCTACTACAGCGCTGTTATGGTCAATACGGTATAAGAAGGCCACTTTCTGACATTCAGTGAGTGACAACTTGAAGAATACGAAACAAACAAAGTGCCATTTACAAATTCCCGTATCAGCAAATGCACAAACGAACAAAAGTTAAAATTACGTTGTCTATTCTGCGTGCACTGCTGATGCACATCAGAAAAGCAGAAAATACGTGGATAAGAAAGAGTTCTTACATTTATTAATATATGTTATTTTACAAGGTCACAAAACCATGGTTGTTAGTGTTAAAAACTACTGAACTTCGTGATAATGTAGTTATGTATAGGTGTTCAAAATGAAATGTACAATAGAACGATACGACGTGGAAAAGTTTTCCGAAGTTGTGCTAACTTTAGAAAACTTTTTCACATTAAATCATCCCTCTCCAACCTCGCTTTCAAAACGTCCTTGATATTTATTCCAAAATCGTACAGAAATATTGCATAATATTGTTGTATTATGTTTTCAAATAATTTGATGAAAAGACCTGAATTTGAAAGATATTTCCAGCCCGTAATATATGAGCTATCAACTTTAAAAATGGCGCTATCTGTTGACCAAAAAAAGGGTTGCTCAAACTTCTCCGTGACGTGCTGTGCGCGCCATCTGTCAGATATTTTGCGAGGTATTAGCAGCCAGAAATGAACCGCTTTCCTGCGCGTTATATAACGAATTTACAAAGAGATGCATGCCAATAGTTATATTTTTCCCGAGCTCTGTATAGTTTTTAAAGTGACATATATTTCATGTACAACGATTTGAAGTACAAATAATTTAAATTCTTCTGGTAATCGTAAATTATACGACATATTGTTCTCGCGAAACCCATCTCCTTGTTTCCGTAGAAAGTGAGACACGCGTGAATAGTTTTTAAGCAATTGTAACGTTATTCCACATCACATATTTCCAACTCGAATATATTAGATATAACGTCCGAACTGTGATAATAGATAAAACAGACCGTCTCACAAATGTTAACCTAAATTTATTATCTCGGACAAATTAAAAAAGAGTTAGCAAATATTTAATTATATGCAACATTTTATATTTTTACTTTTATAACGTACTTTTTTTTTTTGACAGATGTCAGTCTTAAAATATCTTAAAATTTGTTTAGTATTACAGTACAATGAGAAGTGGATAAGCTGACTGCATTTTGATAAAAAATACAGCCCCGACTTGACGGACCAGCTGATGGCGAAGGATACATAGTCAGGTTTAAACAGTGGCGCTACTTTTGCCGAGCTGTCAAAAAGTGGCCTTGTTATATGGTACAGAATATAATTACCGCGCTGCGTGACTGATGTTTTCTCGACAGGTAATATGCACGTGCTGAGTGGCTGCCGTCTGACTGCTCTCGGATGCCGTCGCCACTGAACTGAACAATCCCACCCCTTCGTGCAATGGCAATTCTTAGGGAATGTTCTGTTGTTTATTAACTGTTTTGGTTGTTTGCATTTNTGGAATGTTCTGTCGTTTATTTACTGTTTTGTTTGTTTGCATTTTGGATGTGACGTTTGAGTTCTCAACAGTTTATTTTATTTTTATTTATTTGCAGCAGGTTTATTGTGTAAATTGTTTACGTTTATTAATTTTATTACTTTAATTTATGAATGCAAAATAAGTATTTATTTGATTAAACTAATTTAAATTTTGTTTTGGAAATGCCTCTTTTACGCATGTTAATATTTATTTTTCTTTGTCAATGTATACTTTAGTTTTATAATGATTTCTGTGGAGGTTGATTCAAAATTACGCGTAATGTATTGAAATAATGTAGGTCATTATTATCATCGAACATTTTAGTGTATGTAATTTCTATTTCCTTATTTGTCCTTGTCGTTTGGATTGGGTCTTTTTACAATTGCGGTTCATCGTAAGGCAGGGCGGTGTCGAAATTAATTTTATTTGACCGCATCATTGTAAGTATAAAATTGTTTTGTAGCCAAATTATAATTTTTATGTTATTTTGGCCAGGAAATGTAAAGAAGAGTCCCTCGAGCCAAGTTTTCTTCTAAATTGACGATCTTAAAATTGGATTGTAACATCAAGACGCCGATATCGTCAAGAATCTATACCACGTTGTTTTACTTTTGCCAACCTTACAATGTTTGAATATGTGTGCCAACTAAATTTTATTGGCTTAAGAGTGTTTCCTGCAAGTAATTTTTGTCAATTTTAAGAATATTCTTATTTTAATGTTAATATGTAATTTTCGTCCAGTAGCCCATCCAAGTACATGCTTTATTATGGCCGGCACAACACTGAGGTGACAAAAGTCATGGGATACCTCCTAATATCGTGTCGGACCTCCTTTTGCCCGGCGAAGTGCAGCAACGCGACGTGGCATGGACTCAGCAAGTCGTTGGAACACCCGGCAGAAATATTGAGCCATGCTGCCTCTATAGACGTCCATAATTGCGTAAGTGTTGCCGGTACAGGAGTTTGTGCACGAACTGACTTCTCGATTATCTCCCATAAATGTTCAATGAGATTCACGTCGGGCTATATATGTAGCCAAATCATTCGCTGGAATTATCCAGAATTTTCTTCAAATCAATCGCGAACAGTTGTGGCCCGGTGACATGGCGCATTGTCATCCATATGAAGTTCATCGTTGTTTGGGTATATGAAGTCCATGAATGGCTGCACGTGGTCTCCAAGTAGCTGAACATGACCCTTTCCAGTCAATTATCGATTTAGTTGGACCAGAGGACCAAGACCATTCCATGTAAAAACCGCTCACACCATTTTGGAGCCACCACCAGCTTGCACAGTTCCTTGTTGACATCTCGGGCTATGGATTTGTGGGGTCTGCGCCACACTGCAACCCTACCATCAGCACTTATAGCAACTGAAATGGGGACTCGCCTTACCAAGCCACGGTTTTACAGTTTTCTAGGGTTCAACCGATATGGTCACGAGCCCAGGAGAGGCGCTGCAGGCGATGTCGTGCTGTTAGTAAAAGCATTCGAGTCGGTCTTCTGCTGGCGTACCCCAATACAGCGAAAGTTCGCAGCACTGTCCTAACGGACACGTCCGTCGTACGTTCCATATTGATTCCTAAGGTTATTTCACGCAGTGTTGCTTGTCTGTTAACACTGACCATTCTGCGCACACGTCATTGGTCTCGGTCATTAAGTGCAGGCGGTCGACCACTGCGTTGTCCATGGTGGGAGGTTATGCCTGAAATTAGGTATTCTCGCCATACTCTTGACACTGTGGATCTCGGAATGTTGAATTCCCAAACCATTTCCGAAATGGAATGTCTCATGCGTCTAGCTCTAACTACCATTCCGCGTTCAAAGTCTGTTAATTCCCGTCGTGCGGCCATAATCACGTTAGAAACCTTTTCACATGAATCACTTAACTACAAATGAAAGCCCAGCCAATGCACTGCCCATTTATACATTTTGTACTCAATACTACCGCCATCTGTATATTTTAATATATCTTTTCCATGACTTTTGTCACCTCAGTGTAAAATCAAAAGAGACATAAGAATTTTGGAAGTGAAGATTTGATTTTTTTGTTATTTAATTAATTATGTATGTTTTAAATTATATGTTTGTCACAAATTAACTATCAATAGTATTTTCAGTTCATAGTAGGCATACATAAAAATTTGCAAATTACGTATTCAAACCTAGAATCAGTTATTATCAGAATCGTCAGCACTTACCATAAAACCGTTATCATAATTAAAGTTCATATATTTAACTAATACTATTTGTTTTATTTTGTACTGCGTTTCTGGTTTTTATGTCCTAAGTATGTGGTATTTTACAACGCTTTATAGTAGGCCTACACTTAGCGGTCCACGAAAAGGGTTATGTCATGCTATACTCCTAATTCACAAGTCTATGTCTACTTACTAACATTTGGTTTACCTCTCATATATGTTGTCTTGAGTTGTATTGGTTCTATGAGAATATGACTAAGGTTAGGGAAGAGTTGATCCTGGACAATTTGACATTCTACCTTTAGAGAACGTGTCTTTTGTGTGTGCCATTTCGCAGTGTCTTGTTTTACCTTGTGCCAGTGTATTGTCTTTGTGTATCATGTCTTTGAATCAAGGGTTTTAAATGTCATAAGGGTTTATGTTCCATGCTAGTGTCCTTTTGTTTTGTGCTAGTGTTATGTGTTGTGGTGTATGTTTTTTCTCAATGATAGAGTTCAGGAATACCTTCTTACACAATAACATACATCACCCAATTCAGCATGCGTTATACTCTCTCTATCTCTCTCTCTCTCTCTCTCCCTGTTTCACCATTTGTCTGAGTGTCTTATTAACAACACAATTATTATTATTTCATTTCATCATTTAATTTAATTATTTTTTATTGTTCTTTTTAAATTTTTGTTTTTAAACAATGAATTTATCCAACACTTTTTGGTCTTCTGCGCATTATCTTCACATTTGGATTTCACTATACCAATTTACTTTCCTGAAAAAGTGCTTGTTTACAATGAACAATAATTTGTTCGCTCAAATAACCTGCTGATGTTCCAGACAACTTAATTCATCCCTTTGAACCAAGTAAATCATGTATAGGCTGTTCACGGTTAAATGAGCACTTCTGGAAGCTCTGCTTAGGATATACTTTTCCTCTCGTTGTGTATAATTTCGCTATATTCGTTAAGTAATTCTCTATGTCATGTCTGGCTTAGATATTTTGTCAGGTCATAAATTTTTATTACGAATATTTGTAATAATAACCGAAGATGGAATGGACACTACCACATTAAGAGCCACCCAAACCTCTTCACTCCACCAAGACGTAAATTGAATTTATTTTGTACTACAACATTTAACTTCGGGTACTTCACACGTCAATGCAGCATGTTTTCACGCCAAGACAACGGTAACTTACATGTTTCATGAATTCACATGCAGGATACGTTGAAATTGGAGTGCTGCTATGGCATGTTCATATTTTCTGTACATAAGGTTTGTGTTTTAGCTACGTGCGTTTTTGCATTTTGTATTTAGATGGATGCGAACTTTTCTGTTTCTGTTTGATTAGGCAGATTCAATGTGATGGATAATGACTTGTGGACGTGCTCCTGAAAATGTTTAAAGTCTAATTTTGAAAAATTCTTAATACTATTAATATGTTAATGTTTGCATTAAAAAAAATTAGAATATTATAGCTAGGTATTTAGACTAACATTGTAAATTTATAAGCTCTTACACATAAAAAATAAAAGTGAAGTTATTTATTAACAATACAACGTATAGTAGATCTAAAATATTGGCACCAAAATATTGTGAGAACTGTATACTAACATGTCTTTTATAAAATTCTATAATTTTCTCAGACGTGTACCGTACTTCTAATTGAACTTCCAAGGAACTCCCAATGTTCACACCCCTGGTTGACATCTGTTTCATCTGAGGGAGAAGGTATTTCATTGTCAATTTAAGTATCGATAGCACTGGACCTTCGACATTTTCCGTGTTATACAATACAATAAGAAACAGAAAACAAAATACTCTGCCTCCTGTGAGGATCGAACTCACGACCCCTGGTTTACAAGACCAGTGCTCTGCCACTGAGCTAAAGAGGCTCACAAAAAATGCTTGGAAGTATAATTATAAAAATTATTTTGCTATCAGTTTGAACTCTCGTTTGCACATGTGGCGTTGTTTACTCACATTACGATATGACGTATACCCAAGTAACAACTGTGACACGTGCGGAAACTGTCNAGTAACAACTGTGACACGTGCGGAAACTGTCGTCTGCCTAACTCCGCGTAACTCGTGTTAAAGATATTCCACATTTAATGTAATTATAATTGTCTATTAAAACCACTTTCTGACGTTCATATATTTCATTGTGAATACAACGAAAGGAAGACGATCTTGCGTCGTTGGGAACAGTTTCGTAAACAGTTGTCCAGTCCAGATTTGCAAGTTATAACAAAAAACCGAGTCACCATAAAGATTTTTGCTTTAATTTTGGTAATTAAATAGCTAAACGTTTTTAATGTTGTTATTGTAAAATCTTTGTTAGTTATATTATTTTTAATTTGACCTTGTAATAATATTTGCTGTATTATTTAATTAATATGTGTATTAATATATAAAAATACAATATACATATGAGAAGAATTATAANTAATATTTGCTGTATTATTTAATTAATATGTGTATTAATATATAAAAATACAATATACATATGAGAAGAATTATAATACATTGTAAACATTAAACTTTATTACATGCTGTGCAATATGGTTTATTTTTTACAGTGAAACGAGTAAACCAGTTTTATTAATTGCAATTTCTTTGTAAGAACACATTGTCGCAAAAATTCAAAATTTATCGTATCTGTATAATATCAGTTCCGTAAATACATTCTTAAAGTAAGGGCGTATATATATGTGTGTGTCCACATACGGAATTAGCTCTTTTAATATTAAACTAACTCAAGACTGGCTGGTGGTTGCGGTGGCTGAGCGGTTAGCACGCCCGCCTCCCACCAAGGCGAACCGGGCTCAATTCCCGGCCGGGTCGCTCCCGGAAGTAGGAATCGTGTCGGACGATGCCGTTGGTCAGCGGGTTTTCTCAGGGATCTGCCGTTTCCCCCGCCCTTCCATTACGGCGCAGCCTCGCCTCGCTGGAAGGGCCTCCTCGCCTCATCCTCGTCGGCTCTCAAAACCTCGCTGTTTAGAGACGCTTATATCACCTTACTCACTCAAGTCCGGCTGCCGGCATTTTGCAGAAATTCCCATTAGTTGGCCGTATAAGAAGTNCTTATATCACCTTACTCACTCAAGTCCGGCTGCCGGCATTTTGCAGAAATTCCCATTAGTTGGCCGTATAAGAAGTAATTGTGGCTACGCGGATGACGCAGAGAATCTGGAAAACGTGTGAATCGCGACTATTGAAAATCCGCTTCTTCTCTTCTGTCTTGTCGGCGTCATATGGGAACCGGTGAATCCTGCTTCAAGCTTCTTTCACACGGAGCGGACGCGGCCCGTGTCGTGTGTAAATCTGCGTTCGATCGCTTGAACAAAACGCGTAGGCTTGGGTGCAGGCCCGCCACAAGCTATTCACATGTGTGGGTGCATCAGGTCGCTGTTCGGGATCTTACCCGCGCCCATTTCGCTAGAAAGCCTGCACTATAAGTAGATATGCCAACTGCTGCATTCAAAAGCACAGAATCTACACACATGATATTACACTATTGATACTCCATTGATATATTGAATTAATAATTATTTGCTGAAATACCACAAGCAGTTGAAAATTACCATGGGTCCGTACCTATATGCCAATGAGGGCCGCATACACTCCTTTCCAAAAGGGGCCTAAGTCTCCCAATTATGAGGGATCCCTAATAAACGATATTAAACTCCTCAAGGTCACATACAACCATCAGGAAGAATTGCGGCGGCGATGTAAATAGCACGAACAAGTTTCGAGTGAGTTCCGTTTCCTGAGTGTTGTAAGGCGTGAATGAAGGGTTTTCTCACCTAAAAAAATCGATTTACGTTGTAATATTAAACAGTTTTTTTTTTTAAATTATGTTTGACTCCAGTTAGTTTGTTAGGTGCTACCCCCGAGAAAGCTCTCTTCGTACGCAGTTTTGTAAGACGTTATAAAATAACGTCTTACAATTGCGCCTGCTTGCAAACAACATTTAAGAAATTGTATTGTGTATTTTGAGATTTTGCCAATTGTCCCCTCAAGTGTAGTGGCACAAGCGTGGCGTTCTCGACTATCTGTGAGCGCACTGTGTTGTGGCACAAGTGTGTGCCGAGGTGTTTGTTTCAAGAATGTCCCAAGCCATCGCGGCGTGGACAACCAGTACCTGTTAATGGTATGTGATTCTACTCCCAGACTATTAGTTCCTGGAACTCAGTGCTACATCCGCAAGATCGACATATTTATCTGGCGGAGTGAAGGGGGCAGCACATGAAATGTCAGGAAATCTTATCTGCAAAACATTTTTTACAGTCCACTGACCGAAGTAAAGCCACGATGGGAGATTCCATGCAAGCTTGCATGTCCGTTTTTATGCACTTTATAAACGCTTCCTTTGCTTCAACACACGAATTGTTGCCGCAAAGAAATTAGTTTTAATTCGAATCGCCGCAGGGTAGGCTTGCCTTAAATATTATATTTGTTGATTTATATAACAATGAATATGATAATTTTGCATTGACGTTGCAATAGTTCAGCATACAACTTTGTGGTAATGTAAAGATTCCATGCAAGCTTGCGTTGGTACTTGTTAGGATGGTTCTATGGAAGATAAGTTTGGTTATCTGCTGGCCAATTTCGTGGATGTTTTCGTTATTGGTCGTGAGAAATTTTCTCGGGAATCACTCAACCGATTTTTAGGAATTTGGAAATTTGGAAAAGGCTTATTAATGTTCCACGGTCTTATGGCTCAACGCTTGTCAGGGAACAGCTCACATACGAACTTATCACCTAACTCAAACTATTACCCTTGTCCTACCTAGGATTCGAACCCAGCACTTCCCGCACCGCAAACCGGTGGCGCACCAAACGACTATGTCATGTGAAGGAGGAGAGGGCAGGCTTCAACCGATTTAAAACAAAGCCTCGTGTAAGCATAAAATTTTGAAATTGATAATGCTGCTAGTTCGCTTTTTGGAAGATAATAAGAAAATAATAAATAGAGATTTTACATTATTTATCGAAAACTATTAAAATAATTCTCGCCAAATTTCACATGTAAGTAATACTATGACAGGCTATGTAAACGTAAGTGATTCAACTTGATTAGGTAATTATTTTCAAAATTATGTCCATACAAATATTTTAGTTTTATTTGTTCTATCTGCTATACCATTTAATCTATTTCGACCAAAATACGTATGCCGAATTTATTTTACAAGCATCATATATGCCAACGAACACCCAGTCTTTTGAGCAATTTTGTAAGTCAGGCACTTATTTTCAGAATAGTGGACATTAAGCTATTTGAGCTTAGAATGCTATATCGTCGAGACTATGTAATCAATTCCAACAAAAAGTTGTATGCTGGCAGCAGATATTACAACTATCAATTCTATAAACAAGCAGTATATTTTGTAAGCCATTTTCTAAGATAGCACGATACGAATAAATAAAGNAAATCTGCGTTCGATCGCTTGAACAAAACGCGTAGGCTTGGGTGCAGGCCCGCCACAAGCTATTCACATGTGTGGGTGCATCAGGTCGCTGTTCGGGATCTTACCCGCGCCCATTTCGCTAGAAAGCCTGCACTATAAGTAGATATGCCAACTGCTGCATTCAAAAGCACAGAATCTACACACATGATATTACACTATTGATACTCCATTGATATATTGAATTAATAATTATTTGCTGAAATACCACAAGCAGTTGAAAATTACCATGGGTCCGTACCTATATGCCAATGAGGGCCGCATACACTCCTTTCCAAAAGGGGCCTAAGTCTCCCAATTATGAGGGATCCCTAATAAACGATATTAAACTCCTCAAGGTCACATACAACCATCAGGAAGAATTGCGGCGGCGATGTAAAACAGCACGAACAAGTTTCGAGTGAGTTCCGTTTCCTCAGTGTTGTAAGGCGTGAATGAAGGGTTTTCTCACCTAAAAAAATCGATTTACGTTGTAATATTAAACAGTTTTTTTTTTTAAAATTATGTTTTACTCCAGTTAGTTTGTTAGGTGCTACCCCCGAGAAAGCTCTCTTCGTACGCAGTTTTGTAAGACGTTATAAAATAACGTCTTACAATTGCGCCTGCTTGCAAACAACATTTAAGAAATTGTATTGTGTATTTTGAGATTTTGCCAATTGTCCCCTCAAGTGTAGTGGCACAAGCGTGGCGTTCTCGACTATCTGTGAGCGCACTGTGTTGTGGCACAAGTGTGTGCCGAGGTGTTTGTTTCAAGAATGTCCCAAGCCATCGCGGCGTGGACAACCAGTACCTGTTAATGGTATGTGATTCTACTCCCAGACTATTAGTTCCTGGAACTCAGTGCTACATCCGCAAGATCGACATATTTATCTGGCGGAGTGAAGGGGGCAGCACATGAAATGTCAGGAAATCTTATCTGCAAAACATTTTTTACAGTCCACTGACCGAAGTAAAGCCACGATGGGAGATTCCATGCAAGCTTGCATGTCCGTTTGTATGCACTTTATAAACACTTCCTTTGCTTCAACACACGAATTGTTGCCGCAAAGAAATTAGTTTTAATTCGAATCGCCGCAGGGTAGGCTTGCCTTAAATATTATATTTGTTGATTCATATAACAATGAATATGATAATTTTTTATTGACGTTGCAATAGTTCAGCATACAACTTTGTGGTAATGTAAAGATTCCATGCAAGCTTGCGTTGGTACTTGTTAGGATGGTTCTATGGAAGATAAGTTTGGTTATCTGCTGGCCAATTTCGTGGATGTTTTCGTTATTGGTTGTGAGAAATTTTCTCGGGAATCACTCAACCGATTTTTAGGAATTTGGAAATTTGGAAAAGGCTTATTAATGTTCCACGGTCTTATGGCTCAACGCTTGTCAGGGAACAGCTCACATACGAACTTATCACCTAACTCAAACTATTACCCTTGTCCTACCTAGGATTCGAAACCAGCACTTCCCGCACCGCAAACCGGTGGCGCACCAAACGACTATGTCATGTGAAGGAGGAGAGGGCAGGCTTCAACCGATTTAAAACAAAGCCTCGTGTAAGCATTAAATTTTGAAATTGATAATGCTGCTAGTTCGTTTTTTGGAAGATAATAAGAAAATAATAAATAGAGATTTTACATTATTTCTCGAAAACTATTAAAATAATTCTCGCCAAATTTCACATGTAAGTAATACTATGACAGGCTATGTAAACGTAAGTGATTCAACTTGATTAGGTAATTATTTTCAAAATTATGTCCATACAAATATTTTAGTTTTATTTGTTCTATCTGCTATACCATTTAATCTATTTCGACCAATATACGTATGCCGAATTTATTTTACAACATCATATATGCCAACGAACACCCAGTCTTTTGAGCAATTTTGTAAGTCAGGCACTTATTTTCAGAATGGTGGACATTAAGCTATTTGAGCTTAGAATGCTATATCGTCGAGACTATGTAATCAATTCCAACAAAAAGTTGTATGCTGGCAGCAGATATCACAACTATCAATTCTATAAACAAGCAGTATATTTTGTAAGCCATTTTCTAAGATAGCACGATACGAATAAATAAAGNACAACTATCAATTCTATAAACAAGCAGTATATTTTGTAAGCCATTTTCTAAGATAGCACGATACGAATAAATAAAGTATTTATAAAATATCTTGAGAATCAATTAACTGATTCATACCAAATTTATCAAACAAGTATTACTGCGGAAGTTGATAAAAAATTGTATTTTTTAAGCATGTCAGACACTTATTTTCGAAATAGTGGCCATAGCTTAGTATTCTTTATCGTCAGGACCATGCAATCAACTGTAACTTAATTTTTTATGCTGGAAATAATATTACAACTATCACATGTGTATACAGGGGCATCTTTTGACCTCCATAATGTAAGATATATCACAGGGAAAAATAAAGGTTTATTTTTGTAATATCTCGGGAAACAATTAACAGATTCCTAACGAATTTAGCAAACCATTTTCACTGCAGCATGTGGTGTAAACGTCTATGATTTAAGTATGCCAGGGACTTATTTTGAAAATGGTGGCTATAAAATTATTTTAGCTCAATATCTTTTCTTAACAAAACAAAGTCGAACTTAACTTTGTATGCTGGCAGTATGAATTACAAGCATCAAATTTATCCATACAGAGCCTCATGGGAAACAATAAATCCATTCTTACCAAATTTGGCGAAGGAGCTTTATTGTCATGGGCTGTATAACTACATGTATTTTTAAGAGTGATATACACTTGTTTTCAGAATGGTGACTGTAAAATAATTTTAGCTTAGTGTGTTATATCTACAAAGCCATTTTGTAATTTTTATGTTAACTGTGTATACTGGCAGTATATCACGATCAATTGTTCTAATACGTAACTCTTTTGTCCTCCATTTATGAAGATCGCCACATGAAAAATATGGAAGTTTCATGCAATATCTCTGGAATCAATGAACTGAATTTAGCCTTATTTCTTCATACAAGTAGCGCTATGGTACGCCACATAAACTTCGGTGTTTTAAGTGGCTGAATCACTTATTTTCAAAATGACGGTAATTTAATATTTCAGGTTAGTAAACTCTGTCATTCGAAACATTAGATTCATTAAATTCGAAGTTGATGCCAGAATACGACCTCCTTAATGTAGTTAATCGCACCCTAGGTTTTAGTACGAGGTTTCATGGGCTTGAGTCCCGGGTAAGGCACGTGTGTATTTTTAATTCAACCACTAGTGCTGAATATGTTACTGGTTTCATTTCTAATGATTTTGCTATCAACAAGACAAGTTCTGCCAAACCATTTAGCTTTTAAGAAATTAATAAAAAATTAATAGTAACCATGCTGAAGAAAGTAGCTTCATTAGTTATATCAGTAACTTCTTTTATTTTTATTTTTTTTTCCTGACAAATTCACAAATTAGAAAGGTGGCCTCAATTGTATTCGATGTGTGATGCAAAACGTTTGTAAATCAGCAAGGTGGACTAAAAGCTTCGAGTCAAGTCCAGAAGATCAGGAGGGACAGTGTGGTCATGTTTGTTTAAATTGACCCCTATCACCTTTTTAAATTTACATGACTTTGATCTTGTCCACAGGTCCTATTTTATTTAAATTATATATCCAAAAAAAAAAAAAATATATCAAATTTTTAAAAATTAAAATATAAAAATGGTTTAGGATATTAAAAATTATTAAAATATTATTTAACCCTAAAAATGGGAGATTTAATACGTTTTTCAAAAGTATAATTAAAATATTTGAAAACATTTTGGAAAAAAATTGGAAAATCTTTTTCAGGAACTTTTACGTAGGACGTACTAGGTTCTATCATCGTAAATATGGCGGAGCACACCCACTCCCAGCATGGTGACCAGCAAACGACTACGCGCCACCACTAAATTCATTGGTGGTTTAGTCAGCTTCTCAGAAACTATCCTCCTCCACCCTCTCATTAGCTTTACTTCACAGCCACTCAATGCTTCCCCCAAACATCTTAAAACACTACTACCATTTATACACTATAGCTCGACACCAACACTACCACTTGACTGTGTTAGTTATTTCGTGATGACGTCACACTGGTCGCTCGTGATTGGCTTTTGGTCACATGACATTTCGACATCTGCCGATTAATGATATTGCTAAAGTCGCGCCACGTCATAGTTCTTCGTCTGATTCGAGAGGTGATATACTTCTCTCTCTCTCTCTCTCTCATTTGTGATGTTTTTAGCATTCAGTCTGGTAAGTTAGTTAACCTTTTCNGCTAAAGTCGCGCCACGTCATAGTTCTTCGTCTGATTCGAGAGGTGATATACTTCTCTCTCTCTCTCTCTCTCATTCGTGATGTTTTTAGCATTCACTCATGTAAGTTAGTTAACCTTTCCTTGTCCATTATGGTGGACAATCGTCAACATGTTGCACAGGAAGCTTATATCTTATATTTGACCAGTACTGTACTCTGCACGGCTTAGTGCCCAAATATATTCCCTGTTGGTAACTGATTACTAAACCGTGCTACTCCTCCGCGTTGTGATTGGTTCAATTCACTGTCACCAAATACAAAGCCTACGACGAATTGGTTGTGTTAACGAAACTATTTCCTTGCTAGTTCAAGTACAGCACGCATCAAAAAATGTCTTATTTGAAACACAAGAAAATCTAAATTAAGGCTCCCGCCTGCCTAGAGCTTTTTTCAGCGTTTAAGGCCGAGACGCGAGGGAGCGATAAGGACGACACTGCCACACGCATCAAGTGCGCTGTCGCCGCTAAGCGCGAAGCTCTCAACTGGTGTTCAGTGTTCTAATCGTACTGCGTGTACATATGGGACTTTCAGCGGTGACACTATTATTTTATTCGCGGAAAGTCTGTAGGAAGGTTCAATGTAGGGCCCTCGAGTTGTTTTGTACGTATCTGACGCGTATCTTAGACCGCGTAATTACGATCTTGTTCCCAAAGTGAAGAGGCCATTGCGTGGTAAACGCTCTGCCAACAAACAAGACATCGTCACAGCATTTCGAAGAGAGGTGGCGCCCATTGACGGATCTGCTGCAGCCGATGGTATTTCCCGTCTGCCTCACCGCTGGCAACGAAACNATCTCATGCAGCCGATGGTATTTCCCGTCTGCCTCATCGCTGGCAACGAACCGTGGACAACCTTGAGACTACTTTGAAGGATCTTACAGCTAGTACACGTACGATAAGTACCCGTTCAAATCAGTGTATACTAGTTGTACCAGAATATATTAATTAAACGGCTATTTCAGGCAGCCATGTTTGTTTCCTTGTTCCTTGCCGGACATTCCTGCATCCAAACCTCATGTAGTGTCACCTTGAAAACTTACGTGTCGTACACTTTCAACTGTACATAGTACATTTGCTGCGTTGGATCACTTTCTAGAGATAAAATTACTTCTGAATAAGCCCTCGTATTAAATTAACAGTAATGCTTTTTTGCCAGATTACTTTACTTAGCTATTTATGGTAATTGATGCAATATTTGCCCTATGTCAAGTTGCGTACGTTAAAGTGAAGGCGGTATCCAAATACCATTTATACTGCACAAACCACGTGGAAGTATTTTGAAGTGGGCAATACAATTTTGACTACACTTTGACTACACATTTGGTAGTTGTTCTCACAGTAAATTGCGCATTATACAAAACTTTACTGCCACAACACATTTCTAACGACTATAACATAGTTAGGATTTGTAAGGACAAATGTTGCTTATTTTACTGTTAATTCCTCTATTAATGGGCCATATTCATCTAATTATAATGTTAGGGCTCTAGCCTTCCGTGAAGAGTGAGTGAGTGAAGATGTTTGGGCGGCTATTAACAGCGAGATCTTGAGAGCCGATGAGTGTGATTGAGGTGAGTATAGAGCAGCACCGGAATGAAAAGGCGGGGGAAACGGGAAATCTTCGAGAAAATCCGTCGACCAGCGGCATAGTCCGGCACGATTTCCACATAAGAAAATCAGGAAGCGACCCCTTCGAGTATCGAACCTGGTTCGCCTAGGTAGGAGGCGAATAGTCTAATCACTTCATCACCACGGCCCCTCGTCGTAGTTAAGTGTGTTTCAAGTTTGTTGCAGATCAATATTCAACCGCGCAAGAACTTTTCCGAGAGGAAGGCAGGCTCGCTGAGAGAAAGATTTAGTTGCAGGTAGAGTAAAGTTCATATGAGAATATAATCTACGTCCAGTTTTAAGGGAGGGATAGTAGTGGTGGCAGTGTAGGGGAGCTCACTTCGGAGCGCCCTCCATTGGTGGAGGGAAACCACGAGACACTACGGGCACTGTGCATACCAAACTAATAACATCGCTCTCTACTACAGCGCTGTTAAATACAGTGTTGCGCGACTGATGTTTTTTCGACAGGTAATATGCACGCGCTGAGAGGCTGCCGTCTGATCGCTCTCAGACGCCGTCGCCACTGAACTGCACAATCCCACCCCTTTGTGCAATGGCAATTGTTAGGGAATTGTCTGTTGTTTATTTACTGTTCTGTTTGTTTACGTTTTGACGTGACGTTGTTTGTGTTCTCAACAGTCTGTTTTATTTATATTTATTTGCAGCAGGTTTATTGTATAAATTATTTACGTTTATTTATTTTATTACTTTAAGTTAATAAGTATTTATTTGATTAAACTATTTTAAATTTTGTTTTGGAAATGTCTCTTTCCCGCATGTTAATATTTTTTATTTTCTTTGTCTTTGTATACGTTGGTTTTATTATGATTTCTTTAGAGTGATTCAAAATTACGCGTAATGTATTGAAATAATGTAGGTCATTATTATCATCGAACATTTTAGTGTATGTCATTTCTATTTCCTTATTTGTCTTTGTCGTTTGGATTGGGTCATTTTACAATTGCGTTTCATCGTACGGCAGGGCCGTGTGGAAATTTGTTTTATTTGACCTCATCATTGTAATTTTAATATTTTTTCGTAGCCAAATGATACATTTTATGTTATTTTGGCCAGGATATGTAAAGAAGAGTCCCTCGAGCCAAGTTTTCTTCTAAACTGATGATCTTAAAATTTGAGTGTAACATCAAGACGCCGAGATCGTCAAGATGATATTCTTTACCACGTTATTTTACTTTTGCCAACTTCAATATTTTTGAATATGTGCCTCACTAAGTTTTATTGGCCAAAGAGAGTTTTCTGCAAGTAATTTTTGTCAATTTTAAGAAGATTTTTATTTTTATGGTAATGTGTAATTTTCACCCAATAGCCCATCCAAGTCCATGCTTTATTATAGCCGGCACTATAATCAAAAGAGACATAAGAATTTGCGAAGTGACGATTTGTCACAAATTAACTATCAAAAGTATTTTCAGTTCATAGTAGACCTACATAACAATTTGCAAATTACGAATTCAAACCTAGAATCAGTTATTATCAGAATCTTCAGCACTTACCATAAAACAGTTACCATCATTAAAGTTAATGTGTTTAACTAATACTATTTGTTTTATTTAATACTGCGTTTCTGGTTTTTATGTCCTAAGTATGTGGTATTTTACAACGCTTTATAGTAGGCCTACACTTAGCAGTCCACGAAAAGGGTTATGTCATGCTATACTCCTAATTCACAAGTCCATGTCTACTTACTAACATTTGGTTTACCACTCATATAGGTTGTCTTGAATTGTATTTGTTTTATGAGAATATGACTAAGGTTAGTGCCATTTCGCAGTGTATTGTTTTGTTTTGTGCCAGTGTATTGTCTTTGTGTATCATTTCTTTGAATCAAGGGTTTTAAGTGTCTGAAGGGTATATGTTCCATGCTAGTAACCTGTTGTTTTGTGCTAGTGTTATGTGTTGTGGTGTATGTTTCTTCTCAATGATAACGTTCAGGAATACCGGCTTACATAATAACTTACGTGACACAATTCGGCAATCTTGGCTGTGTGTTCTCCCAACTGGCTATACAGTGCCACTATTGTGTTGATGCGTTATACTCACTCTCTCTCTCTCTCTCTCTCTCTCTCTCTCTCTCTCTCTCCCTACTTTACCATTTGTCCGAGTGTCTTATTAACAACACAATTATTATTTCATTTCATCATTAAATTTAATAATTTTTGATTGTTCTTTTTTAATTTTAGTTTTTAAACAATGAATTTTTCCAACACTTTTTGGTCTTCTGCGCATTATCTTCACATTTGGATTTCATTATACCAATTAAATTTCCTTGAAAAGTACTTGTTTACAATGAACAATAATTTGTTCGCTCATTTAATCTGCTGATGTTCCAGACAAATTCATTTGTCCCTTTGAACCAAGTAAATCATGTATAGGATGTTCACGGTTAAATGAGCACTTCTGGAAGCTCTGCTCAGGATATACTTTTCCTCTCGTTGTGTATAATCTCGCAAAATTCGTTAAGTAATTCTGTATGTCATGTCTGGCTAAGATATTTTTGTCAGGTCATAAATTTTTATTACGAATATTTGTAATAAAAACAGAAGATGGAATGGGCACTACCCCATTAAGTGCTATACAAACCTCTTCACTCCACTATGGTGTAAATTGAACTTATTTTGTACTACAACACTTAACTTCGGGTACTTCAAACGTCAATGCAGCAAGTATTCACGCCAAGACAACAGTAACGTACATGTTTTATGAATTCACAGGCAGGATACGTTAAATTGCAGTGCTGCTATGGCATGTTCATATTTTCTGTACAGAAGGTTTGACTTTTAGCTATGTGTGCGTTTTTGCAGTTTGTATTTAGATGGATTCGAACGGTTCTGTTTGTTTGTGCATTTACAATGTGATGGTTAATGATTTGTGGACGTGTTCCTGCAAACGTTTTTAAGACTTATTTTTAAAAATTCTTAATACTATTATATTACTAATGTTTGCATAGATTTTTTTTTTTAATATTTTATCAACATATCTAGACTAATATAGTAAATTTGTGAGCTCTTACAAATAAAAAATAAAAGTGGGGTTATTTATTAACAATACAACGTATAGTGAATCTAAAATATTGGCGTCAAAAATTGTGAGTACTGTATACGAATATTTATTTTATAAAATACTAATATTTTCTAAAATGTAGGTATACCGTACTTCTAATTTAAATTCCAAGGTTTACATACATTGTTGTCATCTGTTTTCATCTGAGGGAGAAAGTATTTCGTTGTCAATTTAGGTATCGATAGCACTGGAACTTCGACTTTTCCGTGTTATACAATACAAGGAAGAAACAGAAAACAAAATTCTTTGCCTCCTGTAAGGATCGAACTCACGACCCCTGGTTTACAAGACCGCTGTGTGGAAGTTTAGTTCTACAGAATAGTTTGCTACTAGTTTGAACTCTCGTTTGCACATGTGGTGGTGTTTACACACATTACGTTATGACGTATACCCGGGTAACAACTGCGAGACATGCGGAAACTGCCGTCTGTGTAATTCTGCGTAACTTGCTCACATAATATTTGTGTTACGACATAGTCGAAAGTAGCGTACTAGCATAACATTTCAGTAAACAGTGCCGACCTCAGGCGAAGACACTCGATTTTGACATACATTATACATAACTATGTAGAAATAGTAGAAATTCCATATTAAGATACGGGGAGATTTAACAGCCCACATGACATGCGCTCTCTACCCAATATTATACATTCCATCGTCTCCTCATAATGGTCTCATTTCATGTTATATCTTTAGGGAAGACTGTCGCCTTAAGGTGGATTCACACGTTCACAGACAACGCCGAGTGGACATAACGGATTGTACTAACAGCCAATCAGGACGCTTCACGCCACTTCGGTGTTATACCTGTTGCCTGCGCTGATAAGTTTGGGCAGGTCTCAACTTCTCGGCGCGCAGACCAACCAGATAACGCCGACATTACCCACAAGGCAAGGCGAGCAAAGTAGCTACCATCGAAGACACTTGGATTCTCCTCACATGACACGTACACGATGACTGTAAAACGTTCCGTGAAGAATAGCGGTGCACATGCAATACCGCGTATTTTCAAATTACTCAGAAAAAAATCTTTATAATATCTTGATGTTTGTGTTATAGATATTCCACAGTTAATATAATTATAATTATAGATTAAAACAACTTTCTGACCTTCATATTTCATATATATGTGGATGCATCGGGTCGCTGTTCCGGATCGCACCTGCTCCCGTTTCGCTAGAAAGCCTGCACTATAAGTAGATATGCCAACTCCTGCATTCAAACGCACAGAATCTACGCATGATATTACACTTTTTATATACCATTGATATATTGAATTAATGATGTTTTTCTGAAATACCACAAGCAGTTGAAAATTCCTTCTGAGCCAATTGCATAGCCGCAGAAACCATTTAAGTTGTCTTCGGGTAGTTGGTACTTTGGCCTCCTCGATTTCTCACACTTTTTCCCTCTTTGGACGATTTCCCTCCGGGGTATTTAGGTGCCCTAAGTATTAGACCTGTGTTTTCCCGAAGTGGCACTTCTCCATTCGGCATGTAAGCCCATGGAGCTCAAAGCGTTCCAGAATCTTTCTCAGGTGTATTTGGTATTACTACCATGTTCAGGAATACACAATTACGTCATCCAGGTATGCTAAGCAAAACTGGCCGCTGTAGGCTGTCAGTACCACTGTTGACATTAATTGCTTGAAGCTGGTGGGCTCGTCCTTCAGCCCGAAGGGCATTAGGCGAAACTGCAGTTTCGCCCTCTGGGGTGGTAAAGGCTGTATACTTCCGGGACCCTGGGTGTACTGGGATTTGCCAGTATCCACTGCGCATTGATAGGTTGGAGAATATGCGCGCGTCCCCTAGGTCACGAAGCATATTCGCCATGTTGATGGTGGGGGGAGTTATGGGATAGGTGACATTATTCAAAGCATGGTAGTCGACGCAAAACCGGAGTTCTCCGTCTTTCTTGGGTACAAGCACTACCCTGGCATTGTATGGTGAGTCAGTTGGTTCTACTATCCCTTGCTCCTTCATCTCGGCCACTTGGTCCAAGATAATTTTCCTTCGGTAGGCTGACGGGTTATCTGGGCGGCAGTATATGGGGCGAGGGTCGGTTACCCATATCTCGTTTTGATGGCCGTGGTCTGTTTTATCCGGGTGGATTTTTCTAATATAGTTACATGTGAGTTCAGGATCTGTAACAGTGCTTGGAGTTTGTCAGTCTCTTGTTGGTGGTTCCCCTCCTTGTCGCAAATTTCTTGTGATTGGGGTATTTTTATCGGGGCATCCCATTTTATAGCCACCCTGTCTTGTTTGCCTACAGTCAATTATCCACCCCTGTCTCGTCAGCCAGGGTTGTCCCAGAATAATTTCTTTCACTAAGTGTGGTGCGCAGAAGAAATCGGTTTCTATCGTCTCTACACTTGTGGATACTGGCAACGTGATTCTCCCCTCTATCATTAATCGTGACTCAGTTTGAGCCATCTGAATGATGCTGGCGTTTTTTTTCATTCCCTTTCTCTGTTCTGGGGTTAGCAGCTGGCTTTTAATAAAATTCCCGGCTGCGGCAGTGTCTAGGACCGCCTTAACATTGAGGCTATCGATCCTGACTTCGATCCGGGGAGTTGGTGTTTCTGGTTTTGGATCGCTCAAGGTTAAAATTTATCCCACCCTTTTGTCTACAGCTGGGGGCGATGGGTGACTCGCAGTCCCAGTGCACGCATTTCCCGGCTGTTCGTGCTTCTGGCGGTTCTTGTTCCCTGTCTCAAGGGAGGAGCCCCAGGTAGATTTCTCTCTCTCGGCGGTTATGCAGGCTCTNGTTCTTGTTCCCTGTCTCAAGGGAGGAGCCCCAGGTAGCTTTCTCCCTCTCAGCGGTTATGCGGGCTTTCACGATAGGGCAATCGCGATGAAAATGTTTCTCAGGGCAGTACCAGCACGGGGGTATGTTTGCCCCTTGGCTTCTAGCGGTTTGGCTATTCTCGGTCATCCTCACCGGGCGGGCGTTCGAGGGGGCCGTTGGCGGGCGTGTTGTAACATCTGTTTTACACATTTCGTGATAATCGGTCTCCGCTTCTCGGGCTCTCTCTACCAGTTCCTCCATTCGTGTATCCCACGGGTATTGCAGAGCACTCCTTGTGGCTGGTATTAACAGCTTAGTGATTATGTGAACCCCCTCAGCCACTGCTCCGTTCGGCGCGTAACGTGAATATATCTGCGTCTTCCTTCGGAATAAAATCTCTACTTCCTCCCGGCTGTCCTGCTTTTGCGTATAAAAGTCAGTTCGTAGCTCCGTTAATACGTCTTCCCCTACGAATTTGCTGCCCATGTGGGTCACAAATTGTTCCCACGTTACTACAAATTCGCCATACCTGTTCCACCAGGTGAGGGCGGCTCCCTTTAACTGCTCCCGTGCTGGGAATTCCCCCGGCCTGAAATTCGCGTTCGCAAATTTTTATGAACTTTTCCGGGTCCTCATGTGGTCTCCCTGAGAATTCCGGTAATACCACGTCTTCTACTATCCTTCGCTCCCTTTGCTACCCGGTTTTCGGTCGTTCGGCGCGGGTTGGAAGGGAGTTCCAAGTTCGTCTGGCCTTGGCATACTCCGCAATAGTATAACAAGCCCCACGTCTCCTCGGCTTCTTCGGGCCACCCCAAACACGCGTTGTGAAATGACTGTATACAGGTAGCGCATTGAGTGCGGCGCATGCTGCTTCCCGGGCAATCCAGGAAGTCACAATGCGTCTGCTGTTCCTTACACTCGAAGCATCTGTATTCTGTCCCTCGTGTCGGCCGGAAACTGTCTAGCCAGCCAATACACCTGTTACAATGGCGTCGGGGGCAAGTGCTGCACTGGACCATGTACAGTCCTGTACCGTGGCATAGCTGCACTGCACCGCTCCCTTGGGCCCTCTCTTAAGTTGCTCTGTGTCTGATGGTTATCTAGTGTTGTCTCGGACTTTCTCGCTTCGCTCCCTTCCCGGGGTGTTTGGACCGACATTGATTCTAAATTCCGCGCTCGTTCCCGCTCGTCTCCGGGGTCGGTATTCCTTGTGGGCGGATTGAATAGATTTGCTTCGTCTGGTGAGGGCGCCACCAGGTTTTTACGAAGACTCCCGGAAGTCTCGGACATAACAGCTATGTGGTAGAGAATGCGCTCTCCTAATCTCGGGGTTTTAGACAGGGTTCTTGTTTGCGTCTCTACAGACGTAAACTGGCCACGCTTTGCGGTGCCAAATTGATACGTCACAGTCTGCTCTCCACTCTGTATGTGATCTACAGGATGATGGAGCGCTAGATCACTTGGTCAACCTTATTGCGTAAGCGAACTGAACACCTACTCAGGGGTTAAATCTGGCGGCTAATAAACACTTCAACTTTTGATTCGGTTAGCTAAACAATTATTTTATTGTGTCATTACGTCACGTTCCTGCAAACGTTTTTAAGACTTATTTTTAAAAACTCTTAATACTATTATATTACTAATGTTTGCATACATTTTTTTTAAAAATATTTTAGCAACATATCTAGACTNCCTGCAAACGTTTTTAAGACTTATTTTTAAAAACTCTTAATACTATTATATTACTAATGTTTGCATACATTTTTTTAAAAATATTTTAGCAACATATCTAGATTAATATAGTAAATTTGTGAGCTCTTACAAATAAAAAATAAAAAGTGGGGTTATTTATTAACAATACAACGTATAGTGAATCTAAAATATTGGCGTCAAAAATTGTGAGTACTGTATACGAATATTTATTTTATAAAATACTAATATTTTCTAAAATGTAGGTATACCGTACTTCTAATTTAACTTCCAAGGTTCACACCCCTGGTTGACATCTGCTTTCATCTGAGGGAGAAAGTGTTTCATTGTAAATTTAAGTATCGGTAACACTGGACCTTCAACATTTTCCGTGTTAAACCATACAAGGATGAATCAGAAAACAAAATACTTTGCCTCCTGTGAGGATCGAACTCACGACCCCTGGTTTACAAGACCAGTGCTCTGCCACTGAGCTAAAGAGGCTCTCGAACTGTACAGCGAAGTATAGTTCTACTGAATTTTATGCTCCCAGTTTGAACTCTCGTTTGCACATGTGGCTTTGTTTACTCACATTACATTATGACGTATACTCAGGTAACAACTGTGACACTTGCGGAAACTGACGTCTGTCTAATTCTGCGTAACTTGGTTTCATAATATTTGTGTTACGACATAGTCGAAAGTATCGTACTAGCATAACATTTCAGTTAACAGCGCCGGCCTCAGGCGAAGCCACGCGATTTTGACATACATTATACATAACTATGTAGAAATAGTAGAAATTCCATATTAAGATAAGAGGAGATGTAAACTGCCAACATGACATGCGCTCTCTACCCAATATTATACAATCCACCGTCTCCTCATAATGGTCAAATTGCATGCTATACCTTCAAGGAAGACTGTCGCCTTAAAATGGATTCACACGTTCACAGACAACGCCGAGTAGACATAGTGGATTGTACTAACAGCCAATCAGGACGCCTCACGCCACTTCGGTGGTATCCGCGTTGTCTGCGCTGATAAGTTTGGGCCGGTCTCAACTTCTCGGCGCGCAGACCAACAAGATAACGAAGACATTTCCCACAAGGCGAGGCGAGCGAAATAGTTATCATCGAAGACTTGGAAGCTGCTCACATGACACGTAGACGATGACTGTAAATCGCGCCGTGAATAATAGTGGTGCACATGCAATACCACGTATTTTAAAACCACTCAAAAAAAAACATTATAATATCTTGATGTTTGTGTTATAGATATTCCACAGTTAATGCAATTATAATTATAGATTAAAACAATTTTCTGACGTTCATATTTTTCATTGTGAATAATACGAAAAGAAGACGATCTTGCGTCGATGGGAACAGTTTCGTAAACAGTTGTCCAGATTTGCAAGTGCTAACAAAAAATCGAGTCACCATAAAGATTTTTGCTTTAATTTTGGTAATTAAAAAGCTAAACGTTTTTAATGTAGTTATTGTGAAATCATTGTTAGTTATATTTTTTAATTTGACATCGTAGTAATATTTGCTATATTATTTAATTAATATGAGTATGAATATATAAAAAATTCAATTTACATATGAGAAGAATTATATTACATTGTAAACATTAAATTTTATAACTTGCTGTGCAATATAGTTTTTTTTACAGCGAAACGAGTAAAGCTGTTATATTAATTGCAATTTCTTTGGAAGAATATNTGCTGTGCAATATAGTTTTTTTTACAGCGAAACGAGTAAAGCTGTTATATTAATTGCAATTTCTTTGGAAGAATATAGTGTCGGAAAAATTCATAATAAATCGTATCTGTATAATATCAGTTCCGTAAATACATTCTCAGAGTTTGAGGTGTATATATGTATATATATATATATNAATCGTATCTGTATAATATCAGTTCCGTAAATACATTCTCAGAGTTTGAGGTGTATATATGTATATATATATATATGTATGTCCTCAAACGGAATTAGCTCTTTTAATATTTAACTAACTCAAGTCTGGCTGGGGGTNTATATATATATATATGTATGTCCTCAAACGGAATTAGCTCTTTTAATATTTAACTAACTCAAGTCTGGCTGGGGGTTGCTGTGGCTGAGCGGTTAGGACGCCCGCCTCTCACCATGACGAACCGGATTCAATTCCCTGCCGGGTCGCTCCCGGATCCTCGCAAGTAGGAATCGTGCCGGACGATGCCGTTGGTCGGCGGGTTTTCTCAGGGATCTCCCGTTTCCCCCGCTCTTCCATTCCGGCGCTGCCCCACCTCGCTGGAAGGGCCACCTCGCCTCTCGCTCGTCGGCTCTCAAGACCTCGCTGTTTAGAGCCGCCCAAATCACTTCACTCACTCAAGTCCGGCTGCTGCCATTTCGCATAAATTTCCACTTGTTGGCC